>JAJAVP010000223.1:142900-183874 GCA_020740425.3 Heterorhabditis indica | reverse complement strand
ACAAAGCGAGCACTACTTTACTTCACTATTCATGATCATGAAGTAGTGTTGAGCTGACGCAATGACGGATAGTACGAGTTTCTCTCGACTACCCGAATCCATTATAAAAAGTGAATTGCTACGCAATATATGCTAATTTAACAGCGTTTAGATTTTGTTTCAGAACTTCTTACCCACCCGGTATATATATTTATGCAGTGCAACTATATAGTGAGACCTTTTTACTATGCCATCGAAATTGTATTAAGTTTAATCTTGGATTGTAGTTGTCGTCTAGTAACACGCGATGTTCTAGGGAAGCCGAAACTGATTATTATACGTAGTTAGCATAAAATAATAACGGAAACATTTTGTTTGCATTGCTATTAGGAAATTGTATGAATTCATTTACGATGTATACGGCTCTTTTAGTTGACAGTCGCAATCCTTAAAATAGCCACTATATGGCATTAAACTATTAGTCAGCGAAAGAATGATCAGATTTATCCCATATAATATGCACTGAATTTTATCCCTTGGAAAGAAATTCTTAAAGATACGGAAGATGCATGAAATTTACTAATAATTAATTTGTATTTATTCCATGCAGTATATCACGGTATATAGCATCAATGTAGAGTTTCCCGAAAATATTTTTATGGCTTCTTCACAGCTTCTTACATTTATGCAAAAATTCCCTATATTGGCATTTCTGCTAATATTTCCCACTTAAATACATTTATGCAAAACCGGCACTTTAATGAGAGTTAAATGTCGGAGCTTGTGAACTTTTTTGTTCCTGCTTCTCAGTCTAATATGTGTGCAGTGTTGCCTTAGAGATCAGTTACTATTCCGGAGATTTATCTTCTGAACTAAAAATATTTATAATTGACTCATATTTTACTTTTGGATAATAATAAATTCACCAGTATATACATTAATTATGAGCTATCAATTCAAGTCTATTATTCCTAACTGATAGTATGACTCATACTAACAAATTTTCAATTGAATTTCTGAAATGCTATAATTCCTCTAATGATTGGTTCAAATGTTTGAATTCGTATAGGTACACATTAATTACTGGATTATCTCCATCAATATTAGATTTTCACAAAGTGTGATTTATAAGCCGCAACTTTTTAAAACTTTTCATACTCATTGGTTTATATTAGACATATTTCTTCCTTTGTTTTACCCTAAGCCTATTGTAAGTTTTTTAATCACCATTGTATTCCTCGTACGGGAAGGTAGGAAGTCTAAATCAAATCTATCATTTTTTAACTTCATTGTCAACAGTAAGCTATAGTTTATTAGGAAGCGCCATTGTTCATCGACAACATGAATACAGTTCTATAATACAAAAAAAGTTCGTTTCTCATTACTACAAATTTTAAAAATCGTTTTGTTTCTATGAACTGAGTTCATTTAGAATGAACTACATCTTAACTCCAATATTTCTTTACCTAAGACGTTTCTTTAGGTTTAGATATCATAACTTCACCAACCAAATAGAGAAGATAAGAAAGCGTTAGAAAATCAGCAATTTTACGCTACACTAAAGATTGATGATGTACTAGATAGAGGGATCTGCTATGAAGTAACACAAACTGGAATAATTTAAGGTAGGAAAACTATTTCAATGTATTATGATATAATTAATCATGACTTAAATATTTTCAGTCTGTCACCATCAATTCTAGGAAAAGAATATCGGCTGGAATTCTTTTCTTTTTTTAAATAAATATATCAAGCATGAAGGTGTTGAGTTCTGCACTGAAAATGAGACAAATATTTGGAGAAGTACTCACATGAAACAGCCTCGTAGCAATACAAAAAAGCATTTTGAGATGTAATTTTTGTGTTCTACATCATGCCTTCTTCTGGGAGGTTTAAGTGCGAATTTTGTTGAAGTTTTAGTGGTGTTGATAATATATGCAACATCTCAAATTTCTGCAGAACAGGAAGACTCAGTTGGATTGGGAGATAAGATTAAATCGAAACGGAAAAGGACGATTTATACCAGTTGCACAATAGGCTTGAATATCTACTGAAAGAAAATTTATACTTTTACGCTTATTATTATAACATGTAATAACACCAAGAAAAGCAAATGAGACTTGAATATATTAATTAATAGTTGTGATCTCTTACAAAGTCCAGTGCTTATTATTCAGAAATAACCTAGATATATTCAATTATTCGACTAGCTCAAAGTTATAGTACCACTTTTCAGGTGAGATCAGATAATGTATTGAGTAGTTAAATAACAAGTTGTGTACTAAAATTATTTCATAACTACTTTTTATTTGTTTAATATTTAAACACGAAAAGTAGATGTAGTTGAATACAAATTAAACTATTTTTAACCACTGGGGAAAGAATTATCTTAAAGAGAATCCGTCAAAAAAACTTATCAGCAGTTTGTTAAGTTGTAGTTATATTAATCTATTTTTGAGACATTAAGTTATAATAAAATCAAAAGACATGGGTAAATATTAGACCCTGATGGTATTACGACCGATTGCTCTAAGTTGTGATATATTTTATAGTTATGCATAAGTGTACGGTAGGTATAACTTCATTTATATATATGTTACTTTTATAAATTTTTTATGGCAGTTTTGAATTTTAAAAGTTCTTTAAACTTTTAGTAGACAGAAAATCTTATTATCGTTCAGTGACATTGAAGCTAAATAATCCCATATTGCTAAACGTAGTAATGTGAAATAAATATAAAAATAAACGTGAAGTTAAAAAAAATTACTTTACGCAGATAAGGAAGTAGAATAGATAATACAAGTGAATAATAAAGATTATTTCTTAAAAATGTAACAATTACAGACACGCTCAATATCTTTAATGTCGAGAAATTATTTCACAGCCAATTATCTTGATTAAAATCTGTGTGTCCAGAAGGCTTATCCCTTTTTTTAGCACTGGTATAACTATTCAAAAGCTAATAAATTCTCGTATTATTACTTATTTATGATGTTCGCACTGTATTTTCTGGAAAGTCACATTTACCACTGAATTCTCTAAGTTATAGCAAGGGAAAACCGCTACTGAAACATGTGAATCCATTCGCTCTATTCTTGGTGAATATATTGATTTTGACGTTTTAAAACCAATGATTTTGATATTGGTGACCGACAAAGCTGTCGAACGTCACAAACATCGAAGACTGATGCTTTGCAAGCATTTCTGGATGAAAATCCATCGTATACACAATATGAACTAGCGGAACAGCTGGGAGTGGGTCAAGCAACAATCTTAAGACGTTTGCATGAGATGAGAAAAATTCTAAAGCTCGAAAAGTGGTACTGCATAAACTCTCTCAAAACAGCATTGGCCGCCGTTTTAACATATGCTTTTCTTATTTACTAGACAACGTAAAAAGAACTTCTTGTAGAAAATTATTACCGACGACGAAAATTGGATCAGGCACAACAATTCTAAACGCACACATTTTTGGGTGGACCCAAACCAGCCATCAACGGTAAAATCAAATATCCATGCCAAAAAAGTTCTTCTGTGCATCTGGTGGAGTAGATGATAAAGGGCGTGCTATTTCACGAGCTCCTTCAGCCGGGTGAAACGGCAACTTCCGAACACTACCGTCGTCAGCTGACTAATTTTGCCGACCTAATAGAAGACAAAAGACCAGTTATTAGACAAGGTAGTCGGAAGGTCATTTTGTTGCATGACATCGCTAGGCTGCAAGTTACTTTAAGTACTCAGCAGGCCATTTGAACTTGCGCTGGGAAGTTCTTCCGCATGCGGCTTATTCAACTGACTTGGCGCCTTCGGATTACCAGTTATTCTGGTCGATAAAGAACTGTTTAATTGGACAGCACTTTCGAGATGTAGCAAAGGTACAAAAATGGATCAGTGAATTTATTGTCTTCAAGCCGATGTAGTTTTTTCGTGAAGGAATCCGAAATCTAACTGAGAGATGACAGAAGGTTATAGAAAGCTAGGGAAAATATTCCTATGACTGAATTGTATTTTATATAGTATTAGACTAAATTGAAATTTTGGAAAAAAAAAGACTAAAACTTCTGAATACACCTACTACTTTCAGTAAAAATGCATTAAGTCTAGTTATTTGGGTATGGCTACATTTATGAAAGCCCATTATATCTTCCATCATCTTTATTATACAAAACAAATGTCTCCTTACAGCTTGTTCAATAATGTTTGAATACAGTAACTATTCGAGCGAATTCAAATTGCTCATACATGTGCAATTATTCTGATTTTTCTATTTGTTATATAGAAAGAACTGAGGGCTATGACAACATCGATACGATGATTGTTCTTAAATCTAACTTCCCACAGAGTTTATCACGAATTTTTGCAAATCGTCCAGATATTGTAGCGATTTGTTAATAGAAATCTTAAAGCGTATTTATAAAACTCGGACTAACTCCTAGAAAGTATTATGTAAGCTCATAGAAATAATCTTTTGTCTTCGCAATTAATATGTAAGGTTCAGTTATTTATATATGAATTCCGTGGATCTCTGAACACGAGGTGTGAGTCAGTGGGCAATCAAATGTTGCTTCATTATAATTGGTAAACACAAACTGTCAGGAAAGCGCTATTGTTCATCGACAACATAAATACAGTTCTAAATACAAAAATTACATTAATGCTCCTTTCCTATTATAAGCACTGGTTAACCTAGACTATTTAACTATTTATTTTATCTGGAGAAAAAGAAAAACATCAGCTAATATTCTTATTCACATCTCTTCTTGTTAATTACTATAATTAGCAAATCTGATGTCTTTTTGATTAATTATTCTCTTAGGATTATAAGTAAGTATATTAAGATTAGCATATTTCAATTAACCATTAGTATTCACATAGAGTACAACGCCTTCACTGAGCCAAATACAATTTTACATTTTCCTTGGCTATTACAGCTATTATTTGCCTCTGTATTCTTGTCATTTTCTATTCAGTACAAGAAAAAATCGCAGCCAAACGATGATGTTGAAAAGCCGACCCTTCGATGGATATCTCATCTTAATATGGTAGGATCTGCTAATTGAGTCGGAAGCATGTTGTCATTGTCACCCATAAAGCTAATTTGGCATTTATCCAGGCGGGCTCTTTCAGTAATTGACTCTTAATCACGTTCAGCTGGCAGTTACAATATTTTAAAAAAAAGCCACTAAGAAATGTATCCCATTGAATATACCTGCCTAATTCCATCAACTGTAGTCGGATTATTCTATGAAGATTCTATAAAAATCTACACCATTGAACGAGAAATTATGTGTGCAAAACCATCTGTACTAAATATCTAATTCTTTCGCACCGCTCTAATATACATATACATATATATATATATATATATATATACTAGGGCTTATATAAGGCCTAAGCCCATATAAATCTACTGATTTCAAGCCTACCGATTTCAGCGTCTTTACCAGTCGTCCCGCAAACACGGTTAACCACATGTGTTTACATCTGCAACAAAGAATCAAAGTGTTGCGATTCACCAGAGTGTTTTATGGTTCATATGCGCAGTCGATTCGAATTCACTGATACTAACTTATAACTTTTCATTCGAATATTTCCCATTCTAATCACCTTATGTCTTTCTTTCCAATGTTAGTGGTTTATTCCACTAATACTTTTTACTGTTATACACTAGAACTTTATTTTTGATGTAGTAGCAATAGAAATATGTGTTTGATGTTGAAGTGGTTCCACTTAAGGGTCTCCTTCAATCAATAGCTAAACATTAATTTAATTTTAGCGCTTATAATACATACATAGACACTATATGAGATTTGCAAACATTTCCGGTAAAAGACAATGCACCTTGGATTGACCTGCCGCTATTCCTTAGGGTATCTAGAGAGAGCTCACTGGGAACCCCCACAGGCACACTCTGCTCCGGTGAACATGTTCTCTTAACTGATCCGCCTATAGAATGGCTTATCTCTAATAAAATATACTTGTAGAGTAATCTCGTCGTCTACGATTATCTATTTATCATAATTAACAGTTTAAAGTATTTCAACTATATTTTCTACTCGATTTATTTGTTTCTCAAATAATTATTGATGAGATAATGTGGGCTTTTTATAGTTTCGTTTTGATAGTAATCGGAAAGTGTGTATTTCGTACCACATCACCGTGTAGCAGGTTGCGACCTCTCCCCAGACAAGAAGGCCGACTATATTTTGGAATAACAAGACGGTGTAATTAGAATGGCGAATACGCGGCCGTAATCACACATTATCCCGTCGACTTCACTCCGATCTTCGCTTATTTTTAATCATAACTGGGTCTTTGTTCGGGTTTTAATGAGATTGGCAAGGAGTTGTTGTCGATACCGTAGTCTTGTGATCTCAATCTATTTGCGAGCAATCGCTTAATTAAAAACGGCGCCGCCTATAGCACTCCATAACAAAACCCCGTTTTCTTGAGTACGGTGGATGCGGAACTTATGTGTCCTAATATTTTTATCGTCTATTTCAATTTCGATTTTATGTTCGTAGTTCACGCCTCTATATTGAATTTGTTTTTAATTTTTTCAAATCCCCATAATTAAATTTAGTACTTTACAATATTACTATCCATGATAGATAAAGCTGCCTAGTTAAAACTTTATATCTGGTGTATAAATTTCCAGGGTAAGTAATAATTTGCACCCACTAACGCCCTGAGTGGTTGAGTACATATAGATTATATGTACCTCTCAGCATGAAGCCGACAACGAGACGACCATGTCTGATGCTCATTATCCGGCTTACCTTTCTGACTGTCTATTCGACACCTTACTAATCGGAGCTTGACCCGAGTATTTGCATAAGTTATTCCTATCGAAAAGAATAATTGTACCAGTGTTGATTTAAAACGCTTAATTAATAGCAAAAACCACAACTTTAATACTACATTATTAAAACAAAGATAGTAATTAATAGATAGTTTAAGTATTAAAATGATAGAATAATATTCTTCTCACTTTTGTTCTCGATTCCTTTTTTTACTGTTAACCTCGACTACTTAACGCATTAAATACATTCGAGCCCCGATAACATTTTAAACTGTTACCCGAGAACTTTTAGTTTATCAACCAAATTACGATCCGAAGAAACTTGAATAACGAATCTCCGTATTTTCCTTTGGACACCATATATTAATTGTTTGTCTAAGCGCACACCAGGATTCGCGGATGCGGCTACCGTATCAAGGGGCGGTACCAGTGAGCGTCTCCATATCTCACCAATTATTCCTACCCATTACTAACAATGACAGTATATGAACTTGTGTTCACTTACCTTTTGCTTAAAAATATTTTATCTAGTGTCATGTACTATACAGCATAATACCATTGCGAATTTCATGCATCGTCAGATACTTTTTCAAAGAAGCCAATTTTTATTTGAGTTAACGAGATTGCTTGAATTGCAAGTATCTATCTTATTTTTCATGTGCTTGACTGAGTTTGATATCAACATCTTTTCATCCTTTTTCATACTCTGGAATAAATAATATCGTACCATTCTTAATGATTTTAATGAGAAAGCGTTTTTTTCATGCAATAAAACCATAATTTAAACTTTATGTCATATTAATCTTGCTTCATTGTGTTTTCTAAGAAAAAATGGAATCAAGCATTATAGTTATCAGAATGAGTGATTTGGGTAAGCGGTCATCATCACACTTGGTGGAAACTGTACCCTGTAAACTTGAACGAAGCGATGTGGAGAGTACAAATGGCAATGAGGATACTGCTGAGACAACAAAAAGCAAGTTCAGTATTCTCGACCTTTTGGAAAACGATCACAAACAGTACGTCTCTTATTAATTATAATCTTAATATTATAATCTTATACTAAATTACTAATAAAAAATGAAAACAATCTTCTTGTCACCTAATCAAAATAATTCTCTTTATAATATTTACAGATCATCTCACAGTTCTCCATCGGCATCTTCGGACGGGACGGAAAATGATGCACAACCAGTGGGACTTTTTGACCCACGTTTCACGTTTCCACAGTTGGCTGCTTTGTTTCAACAAACTCTGATGACTCCACCAGGCCTAGTTGGACCTAACCCATCTATTCTTGGTCCTGCATTGCCATTCATGCCTTGGATGGCTCTTCCTGGAGCGGCTTCAACCGCAGCACTTCACCAGATGAAACTTAGAGAAGATTTGACAAATACAAGTGAGTTAGTTTCTATAATTCTGCTAGGAATTTTACAATTAGAAGACATTTATTAGTGATTCAAACGGGTACATAATACAATTCTCTTATTGACTCTCTTCGTTTCTTTCATGTTGCCTACATTACTCAAGTTCTTCGTGGGAATACTACACACCATATGATTATCGTTCATTCTTAGTTGGTGACCTTCATAATCGCGAAAATCAAAGAAATATCATAATAAGGCGGTTCAGATTGCAGCGTACTCAAGTACAGTAGCCATATGCAAATCCTATTATGCCCATCTTTTGTCTCTAATTTTTACGTGCTATATCTATCCATGTGTCTAGAATCAAGATTGACCCTATAAACAAAGGCTGAAAATGTGAATTAGGAGGGTCATTAGGAAATTGCCGGCAAGTTGAAAGAATAATGCGCACATAGTAAGAAGTTAGTAAAGGTAGAGAGATAGACATCGACCACCCGGGATGTCAATTAGCTTTGTTGGCATGGCGCATCCTTTCATCTAAGCTCATTGTCTCATTAGGAGAAGATGTGGCATGTCCCTGGGTTGACTGGTTGGAATAATTGTACTGTCATCTGTCATACTAGCGCATTCGGTCTGCTTCCCACTTATCCTAAAGCTTCAGTTAACTTACCCATTTAGAAGATAACACATTATCTCATACGGCTGCGCATTACATAGCGAATATCTGAAATAATGGCTCAATTCACTTAAACGAATTATCAAGGAATGCTCGTTCAGCCCAAAAAACGACAGACCACTTAACACATTAAGAGGCTGCTAAGAGAATCCGGGTTCCGATTAATGAACTGATCGCTCAAAATCAGTGTTCAACTAGATATCATAAATTGTAAGGAAGCGTATAAGAACTACTAAAAAAATATATCTTTCCTTTAACTCTTTATCTATTTCTTCTTCTATCTATCAACTTGTCTCCCTCCTACCGCACGCTAGAATGAAATATACCAGTTACAGCATAATAAAATAACTTACCACAAGAGCACAAACTAATTAACACATTAACAATTTATGCACATACATCTATACAAATTAAAAATAATTAATTCAAATATGAAAGTCAAAAGAAAAGATTTTTTGTAGCATGTTTCTGCATTAAGAATACTATATTTCATTTTGATTATAGGATAAATACAGATATTCTCCTTTGCACTCAATTAATTAATATCTATATATTTGTTTCTAATGTATTTCTGTATTCATTTGGAGGATATTTACGCAAATGAGCAACTACAAAACTTGATTCCGTATTGGTATATATGTATGTATTATTCTTCATAGTAGAGACATGTAATCAGATGTGCTTTTGAAGTAATTGAATAGTTTTTGGAAGGCATGTTACACGGTAATTATTCAGTCGCACACCGTTCGGCGTCATTAATCCGCTAGATTACAGTATGCTTTCCTATTGCGCTAATACGGGAGAGTGTTTTTGTGACAGGATCATGATGTGTAATTGTCGCCTGCCAGAAAATCGAGAATGTCATCAGCATTTTGGGTCAACTGTGGGCATCATCTTTCTAATACGAACTTGAAACGCTAGCTATATATTCTCTCTAATGCATCAAAAGTTTTTCTTACAGACTTTCCGCCTCAACGTGCACCAGATCCACCTGTATTGGCTCCTCATAACATTAAATCAACAGTAGCAAAAGAAGAGGTAAAACTGATTTTATAGCAATAAAATGCAAAAAGTGAAAACGATATAAACTATAATATAATCTTGTAAAGACCTTGAGCTTAAATCTTGAACTCTTGTATATTTAGGGAAAATCCGCTTTAGTAGATCAGGTAACACGTGACTCAATGGGAGGTAGTCCTCTTGATTCAGATATTGAAGAGGATGAAGAAGACTGCGGTGAGCGATGAGAGCTTTGTCAGATATCATGCTCCATAGAATCTCATTCTATATAAATTCTAAATATCAAATTAGAATGGTGAATGCAAATTTTCAGCTGATGCGCGTGGAAGTGATGACGATGCTTCTCAAGATCCAAACAGTGCAAACCGGAAAAAAAAGACAAGAACAGTATTTAGCAGACATCAAGTCAGATATTCATATATTCTTCTAATTGTTCGTATGCAAAAATTACTTAAATGATTAGTCTATTATTTTAGGTCTCTCAACTGGAGATGATGTTTGATATGAAGAGGTATCTAAGCAGTCAGGAACGATCCCATCTTGCCCAGAAACTTCACCTTACAGAAACTCAGGTTAGATCCATTATTAATTAGGCTTATATGTGAAAGATATTCAAATATTTAATTTATAAAAGACCAGAACATCATCTAACTAGACATAGTATAAAGTAAATTCAAGCATTTTGGTATTAATTAAGAAAATAAATAGAAAAATATAACATTACAAGAGTATGGTTCAAAGGCAATTACAACTTGGTTTTACTGTATATTAATAGTAGAAATACAATTCAAAAAAGCAAAGAAATAATTTAAAATCTCGTCATAATTCAGGTTCTAGTGAATTATATAAATTAAATTCCAAAACGTTATTTTATATTATAGGTTAAAATTTGGTTTCAAAACCGTCGAAACAAATTTAAACGTCAAGCGGCAACGGATGATCCTACTGGTGCTCTTCAAATGCATCGAGCTAACCTCTTTGGACATGGGATGCCAACTCCAGACCGCCTCCCTTCTATGGCATCTGGGTGAGAATAAAATTAATAAATCTCTAAAAATTGCTGCAATATTTATAAAATTGATATTTGTAAAAAAACAAAAGGATTTGTGCCTTTTTGTCGATTTCAAGCATTTTATGGGTAGAGAAGTATTTTACTTCTTATACCTATATTCCATCGATTCAATATCTCAAACACTTAGATTTGGCATTTTAATTTTATGGTGATAAATAAGATCTTTAAATTCAAATAGGATTAAGTTGTAATTATCAAATGTAACTGTAACATTCGGTTTGCAGATTACTGCCATCGTCTGTACCATCACCATTATCTCTTCGTCCCCTTGGAATCCCTCCTCCCATCGACGCCACCGCCGCAGCGCGTTTCCTTTTTGGCACCTATGGTGCTTTAGCTGCTGCCCACGCACAACAAATGTTGTAATTTTTTATTTTTGTATATATCAACTTTCACTTGTGGCATGCATATATTCACACATAAAATAGCACTGGGAAATGTCGTATTTACATTATTTACTAAAAAGTATTTATTTTCCAAGATTCTTGCCTATTGTGGAAAATTAATTAACTTCATCCACTGCATGAACTTTAATGTTATTTCCTAATATAACTACCTACTTAATCTTTTATTAAAGTGTGCATATTATGTTAAAAGGCTGTGTCATGATCTTGCAATGTGAGATTTCAAATGAAGTTAGATCTCTTTCCATAAGCTATAAGACATAGAAGCCAACTAAGCTTGTTGGAGTGTACTTATCCTAGAAATTTGATACATTTAGTATCAATAAGTTAGTTTGTCCATAATTTAAAGAGAAAACAAATGGTATAATTTCTCAATTTGTTTGCACATAGATTTAGTAATTATCATTAAAAATATGATGAATTATTGCCCATTGCATACATATTCCGGTACTTTTTATGATAAAATATGACACAAAATATGAGTAAATAATTCATATAGATTTATGTTTTATAATATTGAGAGTTAGTTGCGGGATTTAATGCTGTTGGAGTAACTGATTTACAAATTGGTTTAGGAGAAATGCGTATAAATTTTTCTAGACTAGTAGTGTTTAGAGGAAGTCTATGTGAAATGCACGTTATCTGTTTTATTCTTAACTATTTAGCCGCAATGTGAGATTCGTATATTTTGTTGGTAGTTTACTTAAGCCTAATAACTGATAATTAGCTGAACCTAAGGGCAGTGTTCTAGAAAGCTTCTTGTTAAATATCATCAAATACAGTCGGAGCGGATGATTGGAGAAAACTGGATGAACCCGATGTTATCAGAGTGAGTAGGGATAGGACAGAAAGCACATAGGTTAGGATTTCTCCGCGGGAAAAAAACTGCGCAGATTCTAACAATTGACCTGTGATGTTCCCGTTCTGTGCTCTTACTTATATTTCAAGCACCTCTTAGATAATATAGGTGATAACCAGTTCAAGGCATCAGACTGGTTTAAAACAATATAATGTAATTAATCTCCACCTTTTCAGTTTTCACTGTTTGTTTGTGCTACTGAGCTATCGATTGGGAAATCATTTTCGTTTATCTTCTTTTTAAGCCAGCAATCACATCAAATAACCTCAGTTTTTATGCTTAAAATACACATATTACTAACAAATATATCCCATTCGCATCTTCGCCTCCAAAGTTCTATCTTGACATATTAATTATTTTAAAATGGTTCATTACTAATCACTGTATACACTATATTCTTTTACCATTTCCTCTTCAACACGCCTAGAATTATTACCTCCAAGAGAACTTATTGGCACTCCTACTTTTATCTAGAACTCGCTTACTCTGATACTGTGCCACTCATTTCAGATGCGAAAAAATTACGCTTATTACTGCAGAATAAATTTAGAATTATAATCGCATCATCTTTTAAATCGAAATCAGAAAACGGTTATGAAGCAAAAAAACATCATTCCTTGTCATTTTTTTGAAGATTAATAACTACTTCGGAAATAATCGTTCAACTGCTTCTTTTAAACTCCCAACTTTCAAATAATTCTCATACGTAACAAAATTATGTAGATTCGTAGCTATAAAATAACGAGCTTGGGATCAAATAACAAAATGCAGCTTTCTCATTCGTTACAAGGTCGTAAATATCCACTTATCTTCCCTGAGGGTCTATTCACATATCCAAAAATTTCAAAGGTGGCTTAGGCATGCTCTCTAAAATTTTATCGGAGTGTCTTATCCTGGGTAAATTGTCCCGAGAAATATGCGAAATTTTCATACATCTCCTAGACATTAAATTTATACTGTATGCTATATGACAAAATTATAACTTTACTGATTGATGCACAGTATATTCTAAAAGCTTTGTCACATGAACATAAGCTCCTGAACATTATCGTCTCCTCTATCATCGTGTATATTTAATAACAAATTAGCTTCTCATCCTATTTTTTAGTTCCTGTTATTTTGATTGTATTAGTTCATTCGCGTTTCTTTCACGCGAAAATCGACGTTGAGATGTGTCATTCGTCCGAACTCTCAGCTGGTTATTCAGCGAGACGGAATCTCAAAGATAAGGACTATATACAGTATGCCTTACGATTGCAATAAGCTTAATATTATTAGTATTCAACTTTCCCGGGAAAACCGCTCAATTATTAAACGCTGATTGAAACTCTTACGCAAACAACATATGTCTTCGGCCACACTGAACAGAAAAAACTGGAGATGTGATCAGGAAGTGGAAATTATTAATCGATTATGAATTTGTTTAAACAGATCCCAGTATAAATTACTAGCGTAGTAAATTTTCCTTTCTTCAATAAATTAATATCAGTTAAAATTTTCCTAGAAATACACTTCTAAATATCGTAACCTAAAAGAATGGTCACTTTGTCTACTTCTCGACTGAAAATATTAAAAAAAAATCACTTTTTCTGTGATATGCCATAATCTAAACTAAACAAATCGGCGTAATAAATGTTTTTTAAACTAAGATAGGTAATTATAGAGAAAAAGGCAATCCTATTTCGAAGAAAATAGACAATTTATTTATATAGCACCATTATGGTAATGTGGATGCCTTAATCCTCTTTTTTAAACGTATTTATTTCATTTTAGTAGCTATATTATTCGTACATTTATACTAAATATGAGCTCTTTTGTATCCGTAGATAATTATTTTTCCTCTACTTTTGATTAATTTCATTTAAAAAGAAGCCTAGTGGCTGGAAGGAGTTTTTTTTAACGCTTTAAACCAAATTAATTAAGTGACTAAGACTATAGCCGCAGACGACCATATTCAATTTAGCAAGTATGCCAATTCAATAGAGGTTAAATTTTCAGTGCTCAGAACATTATATATATATAATTGTTCTTAATATAGATACGTTTCCTTCTGTACTTTATGTTGAGCATTTTTAAAAATTTGACATTTGTAGAAGTTTTTAAAATATTTACTTGTAAAATTTGCATTAACTACGACAAAGCAGTTACCGCTCTAAAAGGAATAAATCTTTTTCTTCAACAATTTATCTCAACACTGGAGCATGTGCTGTGTTTTCTTCAGTAGGTGCAATAATGGATAGCTGGCCATCCGCCACCTGACTCTCTCCTCTTCCTTCTGCTACCCGCCGCCGACTGTGGCACTCTCACCCATCATCAACTTATCTTTTGTTATCGTTTCTTTTAGCTAGTACTTTCATTGCAATTCTCTCTTATCTTATTATTATCCTAAACCTCTCTTGCATTTATGATCTCATTATTTATTGGAAACCAACATAATCCAAATAATTCTAGTAATTTTTCTCAATGATCAATTCTGAGCCACTAAAAGTTTCAACTAAAACTTTACTAATTTAAAGGTTGTATTATGAATGATAAGAATCTACCACATTGCTATTTTTGGAGTTTAAAAAAATATAAGAGCGATACCAGCATAGAAATACAAATATAGCTTTTCAGTGATGTGATACATGGCAAAATAATTCCAAAATCCAGTCACCCCCAAATCTAAGCCATTGATTCAGTATTTCCAATTAGCTATATTCAGAGTGAGCACTTATTCTAGAACAAGAATCACCATCAAGCGAACCGAAGATAAGTGTTTCTTTTGGAACAACTATTCTTTTAGAGTTTTTCAGCTTCATTGCTTCTACTTCCAGCTACTGTTTAGTAATGCAAATGACAATTGTTCTCTATCTTCGAATAATACTCAGAATACCATCTAACCAGGCAATGTAAAGAACTTTCTATGATTAAAAAATTAAACATTTGCATACTGTTTAGAGATTTTGCTGTAAAAAATAGGTGACTATCGACTCTTATTGATATTTAGGTGCCTATGGTCTACGAAAATCTGGCAGGAATATCATCGATATGAGTAATGATGCTGAGCGTTCATTACTAACACTAGCTAGTTCTATGTTCATGTATGAGGATTGGCGAATCGGCAACAGAAAAGTAAACAAAGTTCGCTATAGCACTTCCCCAGAAAACAAGCAACATTTCGTGTTCCTACTCTGGCTTATCCTACAGATGATACTTACTATCAATAATTTCCTTCATGAATCAATCATCAATTTTTAAGCTGTTAAATTATTACAGAAAAATATTAATATCAAATGAGTAGTTTTTCACAACCTCTTGCTATGCTAGTTTTCTTTACGTCGGTACTATGCGACTGATGCAGCAGGTGATACCAGAGGCCATGTGTTCCTAAGTAGAACAACAAACACTTGAAAGGTGTTGTTCAACGCTAATTGTCGACCTGAGTCTAATCCACACCCCTCATATGCAAATTTGCTGAGCTGTGGCCCCGAGAGGTCTCGGCATTCTCAGAGACCATCGATTGGAACATCTTCACCTATTTTCTACCTAGTTACATTATTTTAGCTTGTCTGCTGTACGAAACTAGAATAATTGTTTCATTAATTGCAAGTATATGTGTATGCAGAAAATGTGAACTGTTGTTTTGAATACGACATCAGATGCAGGAGTCCAATTATAGGTGTAGAATGTCTTCTCAAGTATTTAGTGCAGAAGGCACATTAGCAGATGTGCCTATCACTTCTCCTCTTCTCGACCCTGACTTGGCTACGCAACTCCATTGCGGCTCCGCAATTACATCCCATGCCAATTTTATTGTCCCGCTGTTCCATAGCGCTCCCTTCTCTGCACAATTTTCTCCAACCGTCTATTCTATTATTGCCACATAAAGTTTAGTCTTTGAGCAACCCTTTCGCTAGTCATTTACTTCTCATTAATTTCCCCTTTCCGTACACTATCAAATGATTTTCCGAATATAATCCTTGTTTTAATTATGCTACGCTCACCTACATTATATGCCAATCATTGCATATTACATTCACTCGCTACCTTACCTAAAGCATTTAAGTTATTACGATTCCGATTTGTTAAAAACATGTTGTTTCTAATAGTTTTGGTACTTTTCAAGGAAACAGAAATCGTACATTTTTTATTTAATCAGTAGATTTCTTTTGATAGACATTTTTTTGCTACGTATTAGTTGTCGCTTCTCTAAGTACCAATATTTTTGGTTAATGATCTGTTTCTTCTACTCATTTATTTCTTCTATGAAAATGTGTGAATAGCACACGCAGCTGGCTTCTTTATGTTTCGTCGTCGTGGTGTATTTAGTATCAAAGAAATTGATAGAGCCTTTGGTTAGCTTGTGACTGACCAATAGATCTGGTAATTTTATGAATCTATGTTGATATTTCTTTTACCGTATAGTGGTACTTTCTAAATTAATGAATTCTGCTCATTAATCCATAAAAAACAAGAGACGATGATGTTTAATATTTTATAATAATATGTGTAGACCATGGGCCTATTTTGATAAGCCAGAAAATAATGGTGAAGTCGGAGAGTTCATAAGCGGTGATGGTGCGATATTTCTTTGAGTTGGAGTTGTGTTGTGGCCTCTGACTCAGTCGGTCAGAATCGATCGATGCACGCATGCGATAGCTCTGGTGATAACGTACCCCACTCTCTACTTACTTGTTTAATGACTAGCTGCTTTATATTACCATATAAATTTTGTATATATCAATATATGACATGTCTCTACCACTCCACACATCACTTGTCCGATTCACTGGCTATTTCTTATCAAAAATGATTACAAAAGACTGCGTAGCTAATTTACGCTAAACAACGTAATTGTCTTCTAAAAAAATGCTAATTGTTAGATACATATGAAATTGTTTACGATCTACTCCGTAATTTATTGCTGAATGACATCTGTAATTGCCAGTAAAATATGATCATACTATCGTTTTCCATAGAAATTATACCTATAAATTGTTGATGAAGAGAAGACAATAAGATTAGGCGCTCTTTAAAACCAGTTATTCCTCAGTGAGCCAGCATATTTTTTTCCAGGACTGTCTTCAAAACCTATTACCCGACTTCTTTGTCGGTCGATCTCTTTCTCTCGCACCCATTCCGAGCGTTGACTTTTATCTCACCTTAGATCGCCAATTTAGCACGTTATGTGTGCAATGAATCATTCAAATTGAATTGGCAGTCGACTCTTATTTTCTGGAATTCCTCAACGCCCAAATTACTACGTTAGAGCTGTTCCTCCTTTGACCATACATTTCTTTCGCCGTTTCTACAATGTGTTTATTTTTATCATCTTATTTCCACCTGATCTTCACACTCCAATGGACTTTGTCCTGAAGTATTCCTAATTATCTCTGCGTTGCTGCTTTACTATGAATTGTCACATATTTACTTCTAAAATATTTTTCACATATTACTGGTTATCTCCTTTTAAACTGATATGTGTTTTGGCCATAGTCCTTGACCTATAGCTGCAAAATATTATAACATACTTATATTTGACAGCTACCGTATTCTGGCTTTGAATATTCTGACACAATATGGTCCTTTTATTATTGTGGCCCACCTGTGCAGTAGTTTACGATGCGGCGTGTACCCACATTCCATTCATATACATCGCTCAAGGGGCACACCTGATTATGACAGATAAGGAATCCACTCTTTATCCTGCGTGGGAAAGACATCCATTCAGTCAGACAATAACTGCCAATCAATTACTCTTACTATCTACATAACCTAGCATGAGACCAAAGGTTCGTCAGAACTCATTCATAGTAAATGAAGAATTTCGATTAGTATTGATTCTATCTTTTACATCCGTATTTTTTAGTCAACGGATGATTCAGAACTCCGTATTAAAACAATCATGTTTTATGCAAATGCCACTAATGTCACAGTCATGTTGGAAGTACTTTTTAAGTTTAATACAATGCAAATGATTAAGTTAAAATAAAAGTTAATTATTTGTTCAAAAATTTGCGTAGCTTAGTTACTTCAATAGTGTAATTTTTCTAGTTATCAACTGTTTTGTTCATACATTTTAAAGTATAAACCCATTAATGCATTTAATACAAGATTTTTGAAATCTTAAATGCTTAAATCACTACTTCAGCTTACTGAAAAATTTGCTCCAAGATATTTTTAAGCTCCCTAATAGGTTAATAAGATATGGAGCACTATATTAATATTAATTGTCGTTTTAGATGGGGCCGACATAGTGACAGAGTAGGTGTTTGCCTTGAGAACCTTATATTATCCCTTGTTCGACATGCCCTGCTTCTCTATCTCCCTTTGCTTGCCCCGCCAGAGCCCCCTGGGTTGCGTTCTGTGACCCTCTGTCAACGGACCCTCAATTACATAGCACTGCACTCTTTCCATTATATGGTTAATTCGACTAATCGGAAAGCTATTCCCTTTAAAGGATTTAACTGCAACTGGCATTCACTAATACCAAACATTTCCTGCCCTGCAATAATTTTTACACTATACTATTAGAACTAACTATTGATTTTTTCTACCCATTTTTAAATTTTCACCAACTTTCTGAATTCATTCATCAGACAATTTTAACTGCCGTATTATCGGAGTAGAGTGCAAGGTGGTTTATGAGCAGTATACTAGCGAATATTTGCTATCGATATTAAAGACTCGATCAGTTAATTTAAGTTAGCCATATTTCCTATGCTTTATCATTGAATATATGTAATTATAAATCACTTATTAGAATTCCTTATATTGTAAATTTTAAATTCTGCCAATAAATACCCGGTAATTTGTGTCTGCAACTAGTGGTTATCCGACGACTTGTGTGAATCAATTCATTCATCCACGCATCTGCATAGCTTCCTCATAAATTATGGTAGCAAATACAACGCTAGATGTTTTCTCTCGGCCAGTGGTATTTTAAGCTTATCGTATTATGATTTTTACGTAAACGGGTTAATTCATACACAGTCGAAGTCCACTGATGTCTTTCTTTCATATATTGTGATAACAGTTCTCCATCGATTGTTTGCATTTGCTCTCTCAATTGTATCCTAAGCGTTTTAAGCAAACATAATGTTACATTGTGTTGTAAAATGAGAAGTTAAGACACAAATGTCCATGTCTATTCTTCTCACTTCTAATGTGCCATACTCTTCTAGTTAGCAAACGAATTATCAGCTAACTTTCAATTTTTCTCTTAAATTAATTCCTAGTAAATTATTTTAGAATGAAGTTTCGATACTCGTTCGTGTTTGTTGTTGCGTTGTGTTCAACTCTTCTATCTGCGCAGTCTATTGATGAAGAAGAACCCATACACTTAGGGGAGGGCAGCGGAAATTCTATGAGCGACGACGAAGATATCGAGGTAAAAATTTAAAGTGAAAAAGGCTTAATTTAGATAACAAGTGGAAGAGCTATTATTTATGGTGATAAGATAATGCTTTGAACCACCACTGTTCGTCATTAGTGTTATCATTAAATTAATTTTCGTATTCTAAGCACACGTTTTGAGGTCATTGTACAAAACAGTACATATTGGGAACTTTCACACTGAGACTGAATTTGCAAGTTTTATAGACATTTTGATGACAACGATTATGTTTGTTCTATTACCAATGTTTGTCGGGGAAATCGTTATGTTAAGATATTAGTTACTTGCCCTTTGCAATCACCTTCAAAAAGTGCAGAAGTATCAAATAAATGCAAAAAATATCACCAAACATAAGATATATTTTGAAAATATTTCTGTATTTTTTGCACAAATTAATGGCAATGTGAAGAGATATTTGACGCTTCCTCGTAAGAGCGTTGACAGGTGCATTTGCTCAATTAGGAATATATTATTAAATGAGTTATCCGTCCGAAAATTGATACCATATCTCAGTATGTCTTATTGAGAAAACAATAATCTTCTAGAAGGAAGCTATATGGGTTGTTTCGCAAAATTAAATAGATCTACTCTATTGGGTTAGCTGAACAACTTTAATCACTCTATAAACGGCAATTTTATTGATTTTGTCTCATTCCGTTCCACCAACAATTAGTGTTTACCTTGAACTTCAAAATCTTAAACAGACTTCGACACTAGATGTGGGAATTTTCAGACTTTCACTACTTCCTTATTTACCCATATGACTCAGGCTTTCCCGCGATGCAATGGTTCTAGTAACCCAATTTCTTTTGTCTAAGTTATGTTTGACTTGCTAGGTAGCTTCGATTACAAGAGCCGACCGATCAAAACCAGAGGTCAAGAACCTACCATCGAGATATTTTCCTCTACATAGTCAAACTTTGACGTCGTTTAAACTATTTGGATATTATAGAAATTAGAGAGCTACAAGCCAACATTTGGGACCGTATACTAAATGGAGAAATTTGACGCAAAACGTGTGGTAGAACTAGTAGTAATTTAGGCTACCCATTGATAAGAAAGGAATTCATGTGGGTATGTTACCTTGCAAAGTGGAGTGTCCCACGTCATGTAAATGAGTTTTCTTTGAGAGCTTTACATGAAACAATTTAAATTTATCGTGTGGAACAAATACCCATTGAAGGCTGCTTACTCGTAGAAGGGACCTCGAAAGTTAATTACCATGTGTCCTACACATGAGCACAAATTGAAGCTTTACATTTTTTTAGTCCAAGAATAAGCACGCCTAATTAACTACATTGAATTCGAGTGTCACTATTTCTTGTTAACTATGTTAGAGCATTTCTATATATCATAAATTGTAATTTATCTAAAATACCATTTAAATGTGCTTCACATATTCTATATATTTTTCTCCTTTCATAATTAAGTGGAACTTTGGTCGGCATATATTAAAGTCAACATATTTACGATAAATCCAGGGTACTAGTACATTTGAAAAAAGGTTATGCTCAGGGCTCATCCTTACCTCCCGATACACATTATGCAACTACTCCTCATGTGCATCCGAAATTCTCTTCACAGAGGCCGATTGAAGATCAGTCAGAAGAAGTGACTAGAAAAATGACAACAGTTCTCAGAACGCAGAAAGTAAGTTCATACAAAGACATGTTAGCCTCTTTAATCTTCCAGAATTTCTAATGCAGGTTTGAAATAAAAAGTTTGAGAGAGTCAAATTTTGCAGGTTACCACATTTGTCACATCTTCTCCACGCATTAATACACGACCAGGAATCGATGAAAGCTCTACCACTGGAGCTGATTTCTCAAATAATTTTATACTAGTATCACTTGCTATTGTCCTTCTCGTACTCTTCGGTATTATTATTACCATTCTTTGCTGCAGGAGTTGCAAAAGTGAGTCTTACATTTCTGCTTTCTAATTAAGCTTTTTAATGCACGAGTGTTACAGATCGGAAGCAGGCATATCGGCCTGGAAACGAAAGGCGGTCAGATGCCTTGCTCAGCTCGTCACCATCCCGATGATTTCACGGAAAACTATAGTAATATCATATGCAATATGATGTAATTTAGTTTTTATAAGTAGTTTTATTTTTTATTTTCTTAAGGCTGAGTATTTTCACCAACGAAGTTTTAACTTCTGTGTTAGCATTCACGCACGAGTTTTGTATTCACTTACTAGTTAGTCACCTGGTCTCAAGCGGACCTCAAAAGGTTATATATTTATAAAACAGTCAGGAATATAGACAAATTTTTTAAAGTTATTTTTATGTTTTAAATAGTTGCTTGTTTCTGACTGTCTTGTCATACGTCTTATAATGACTAAGATGTTTGGTGCAATAGATTTTGGCGGCTAGCCGCTAAGCTCAAAAGTTTGTATTTAAAATGTGTTTATTGCTTTGTGTCATTGTGTCCCTGATGCAAATGCTTGTGCTTATTAGGGTACTGTAATGAACATTGTCAGCTTAATAGAATATTGATGCGAAAACTCAGTTAAACATTATTAATATTATATATATATATATTCTAAACCATGTTATATTTTCCAAAAAATTAAGATCTGAACTTGCTCGCACACACAAAGTAATATATGAAAGAAAAGGAGCACAAAAATGCCCATTTGTTCGTAGTGAGATCTTCTCAATTCAATAAAATACCTCGTTTACTAGTATAAATAGATAATTGTTAGATATGCACTAATTTGGCAATGTTTATTCTTTTATATTTATTGAAGATATAATGTGCTGGTAACTATTCTCTGTCTGAGAACGGGGATTAATTCCAATAATCGTTGAAGATCTATCATTCTGTTGATAAAGAAATAGTTATTTGTTGAACATATTAGACTTAATAAAACATTCAAATATTGCATGCAGTAGTTTGTAGCAGCAACCGGTACCTCATCATTTAGTGGCTGAGCTTCACCCACCGGTAGTTTAGATTAAGACCCTTCAACTCAAATTTCAATTCATTATCTTAAAATTATGCATATTTCACATCTACACAAAACAGTCATTGTTTTACTAGATTTCATTGTTAAGAAACGAATTTTATGACTTTCTATTTTGTTCACTACTTATTATTTTATCTCCATTTCAAGGCTTAATCATTAGATACAGTATCAATGCTAAGCAACAATATCATTCAAAAAGAAATAGTCGAAAACTTTGATACTTTTTCTGTCAGCTGGATTAAATTCCAAAAACCTTCGAAAATTTACTAGATAGTTGATTAAGTATATTTATAGTATTTAGATGAATGGTCTTTAATTAGTTTATTATTCTTTTTATATCTCCTAAGAATACGAAGTTTAAGCAATAAAACATTTAAAGATAATGAAAAAAAGTGAAAATAGACCAAAAAATTTAGCTGATAAAGTGTTCAGTAAATAATATGTTCTAGTAGGCTCACAACTTATTATAAAACGCCGTGTAGAGATTTTTAAAATTAATTGGTTTATGAAGAACTCTTTTTTTTATGCATATTATACGGTAGAGTTTTTTGAAATGGTTACTCTAAATCTCATATCAAACGACAAAATCTCAGACGAGTTGTTTAGAAGAAAGATGGAAGCGTAGTAGTTTAAGTGGAGAAGAATTGAAGACGTTAACTTGTAAAGTGTACTATATCTTTGACAGACTATTCATGTCTCATGCTTTATTCGTATAATTACGAAGAGTGCACACTGCCTGAATAGTTGATAACCGCTCTTCTCATTCTTCTCCTTTCAATGGAAGGAATTGCATGGTTCTGCAACTCCAGGTCTCAAACAAGTATTGTCCTACTTTTATTCCAAAATAGAAAGCACATTAAAATATGCGATCTTTCTCTTACTCATTATACCTATTATATGCGTATATTCGCTGACACAGTATAATGATCAGCTTATTAAATAATCTTTATAATAACAAATAGGCTAATAAAAGTAGATTAAGATTAGTAAATGTCAATAATTTCCTTGTGGTTTTGTTAGTTTTGACTAGACGAAGTAAATAGCTCTCAAAAACATCCATCTGAGACTAGTAAGGCATGAAATAATTATTACGACGGCTCTACTTCAATTTCTGAGTATTTCTTACAGAACGGACGACTACTACGCACTTTGCATGGGTAACGTCATCAGAAATTCATCGGTGGGCCAGATTTAAAGCATGGCCAAACTTTTCCTAATATCTATATCATCTTAGCAATAGCGCTGAAATTCGGAGATCTATTGTAAGGTTTTAATGGCATTCTCTAGCGCTTATACTTTTCTCAATTGACTCAATTTCTTGTTTCAATTTCATTGTGAGGTTTCATATGAGAGATTACGCCGCATACTTTATCTTCTCCTTAATCCCCTCACTTGAATACTGTATGTTAGTCATGACTAACGGTGGCTCGCTGGATACTCTACTAGCTACTCACATTCAACCAAAGAAATAAATGTGGCAGCAAAATATTGAATTTTCCTATCCTCATTCTAGGCAAAAATAGTGGTTAATGTAGTTACTTTGATATGTTAAAATAGTAGATAATTAAACGGACTTAGAGCAAAATATCGGATGGGAAGTCGATAAAGTATTGTTGGCCGTTTGGAATACAATAGTTTGTCGGTATGTCACCTTTGTTGAAGTTGTCTGTCTCTTAATTTATCGATATTCTTTTACAATATTTCTCTCGAGTTGAGTTTCTTCTTTAGTAAGATGCATTAGTGTACTCGACATACCCTCGTCGTGTTATCCAATTATATAATTATTGATTAAGCTATTAATATATACATTAACTTGATTTCTAAAATAAGTGCTTAAATACTTAAAAAAAAAATTTTTTTCTATTGTTATTTAATATCAATTCAGTTTTTAACTTACAAAATTCCAGAAATCGTTACAAATTTTATTTTAAGCAATAAGTCTATTCTTTCTTTTGATTACATAGCTCGTATACACAAAGCTAAACTTTTTGTATGAATTATATTAAATATTCATATTAAGAAGGTTAATTAAATTTATATTTATGGAATTCATTCGCGCTTTAGAATAAGCTGTTCCAATAATACATTGACCATAATAACTTCTTCAAGCACTATTTCCGATTCTACGGCTTCACACCGTCCATCTGACGCATATCCGTAGTCCCATTCGTCCATCTCGCTACTCTTCATTTCCTGCTTATCATCGACCTGTTCTACCCTACTCAAATCCATATATTCCAATAAATGGGTTGAATTTTATATGCGACTATTTTACATGGTCTTAGTCCGAGGAACAACATTTTTCAAATAAATATGAACTTCTGGCATCTAATTACTTTCGGATGAAAATTCTAAACTTCGTTTGTATATTATAAAACCATACACTTTAGAGATGAAAAATGCAGTTGGATGGCGTTGAGAGGAGAAGACTGTGTTGATAATTCTTGCCCTCTTCTTAGATGATTTGAGAATGTTGTCTGGTCAGTGATTGAATCAGCTGTGGTGTTACACAGTATTGACCGGTGGATGCGAGCAATACTCACCAGTCTAGGGTTTCCATATTGCAACATTCTTTTGCACCGTCTCAACAAATATTTCGTAATATTGATCCTCCATGTATAATTAAATTTTATGTTCATGCTCAGTAAATGCCTAAAATGTGGAAGAACGTACACATTATAGGCTTCATTCATAAATATTTTGCTTAAAAGTTTCCGACGTGTTATTGGTATTATTTGGTTTGTTTAGAAATTGCCAGTTTAAAAGTCACATATATCACCTAATAATATGATTAACCGGATCTTAAATAAATTTAACTTGGTGATAATTTTATATGGCTCATCTGAGATAATCTAGTGAATACACTAAGTGCTTGCAGTTTATCTACACGACATTATCTGATGGCATTCTTCGAAATGCCTCAATAATCATTAGGAGGTGAGCCACCAATATCGACAGAGCACATCCGTTGAATACATAGCGTCAGCAGGTATCCTCATAATCGGCCGCTAAATCACATTTGACTTCTGTTTTCGGACCAACACCTGTTCAGAAGCATTTAGATCACGCACTAAAGTTCAAATTCATTTATCCAGTCTAATCGAATATTCGACGCAGAAGGTTGATTGTTGCCGATGCCTACTAGCTTGTCATTTACTGTTGTTATTTTATCGGCTTAGCCAAGTGCAAACGAATCAAACGCCAAACTCAGCCTTCTTAGCACTTGCTCATGCACACTGTAGATATGGTAACTAAGACTTCTTCCTTCTATAGACCCATAATCGATTCTAGTATTCCGCTGTTTTATCTCGTCTTTCTTTTCAATGCTTATATTTGTGTCAATGATATTCGATCATCTGTTGTTTGAGGGTAAAAACACGATTAATTTAATAGATTTCTGCAAATCGATGAAAAATTTTTTAGATTCAGAAAATGATAAATACTACTAATGAAAATAATAGATAATGTGAAATTTCATCTCTATTTATTCGTTTAAACATTTTTATGATGTATATATGCATATTCATTTTCATCTTATTGGTCACACTGCTGTTGGCTCATTTGCCGCTAAAGTTATGCGATCTGATCTACTAACTGAAGCCATCCTCCGGCTTATCTTGACTGGGATAGCTAGGCTCCTTTCTATTAATCCGCCGGATATAGCTATTGACTGCTATCCATATCTGCTCTCATAGTTCTGTTTTGCGTAATCGCCTCACCTAGTTGTGATTAAATCTATAATTAATTTTTGCAGTTCGGGTCAATGCCCACTAGTAGAGACTCCTCAATGGAGACATCCGACAGGTGAGACTATCTTCTCTTCCAAACGATTAATATACGGTACACAGCGGTGTTTGTAATTACAATTAATCTTCACTGGTTCTGTCTAATTCCTTAGGCTTATTTAAATAGCAAATTAATGCCCTTTTTCTGTCTGTGCGTGTGTAAGTATATACACAAAAATTTATGCATTATTTAGTGTTTCTTTTATATCTATTTATCCTTCTACCCAAATAGCTTCAATAAATTTGCGTGGTATTATTGAATGCATTACATGTATATATTAATTCTGCTTTAACGCCTAAACGTGCAGAAAAAGTACGGAACTAAAATCATTAGGAGTTTTTTGCAATACGATACACATCAAGCGAAGTGACATTCGTTCCCATCCTCTATGCTCTCTTGATGGCCTTGTTTTGGCTTAGGTTCATTAGCCATCTGAAACTAGAGGATTAGCGGCAAAAACTTCAGCTCGTTGTATATCAATTCATATTCAAGATGCGATCGGATACATCCCTCTTTTCCTTCCCGCTTGAATTCCTCCTTGTGTTTACATTTTTACTAATATATGCCGTTAATCGGTTAATAGCCACATACATAGCTTGACCGCTACTAGATATCGCTCTACAATTTAACATCAGCTTTGTATCTATAATTTAATTAATTTTCCACAATTATGCAACTAATCTAGTTCACCTTTTCACACTTTCGATTTTGATCAATAGTATTGTTACATCTCTTCCTTTAACTACTTCTAAACTCTCATATCAACAATCATGCCTAATATTTTCTAACAAAACAAATTGTTCTTAACAGAATTTGAAAAAATATCTCAGTATTTTTTTGAAGGAAGCATCAACTACATTAAAGAGCAAAATGAATAAGCAATTGAGTCGTTATGATGATCATGCACTTTCATTAAGATATCCGTTCGGGTACACAACGGAGCTGTCGGGACGGGTGGAACCCTCCGCCAGCACTGCCAAGAGGCTCCGACAGAGACTGCAGAGACAGCAGAGTGGACAGTCCGGTTTGTACCTTGATTTTCAAATATATTCCCCCAGATCTATTTTTAAATATTAGAACAAAAACGAAGTTCCTATATTAATGCTATGCATTAGCACAATCACATAGTTTCTGGTAATAACAGCCAAATTTATCCTTAATAAGTATATTTTAATCCAATTTAAGCGCCATTTGTCCTCAAATTAAATATTTTCTATCTCCTTTTAACTATTCCTCTTTTATTCTCCTAAGTCCAATATGGGTTTATCGTAGTCCACTGTTAGCATTAATAAGTTATTAAACTTCACTATAATTCACACTTCTTAGTCTAACATGTTTGGCTGTTTAGTCACAGTTTTAATTGGACACTTTCAATTCAGATAATACTAGTTGAAATTCTACTTAAGACTTTAATACTGACAGCTCTGGTTGATTCATTTTTCACAGTTTTTTATCTGCATGCCATCTTTAAACATTTTGTAATCAAGTATCGTTATGGTAAGACATCGGAAGCCTTATAGTGAGCAGAAGTAGCAGTGTGATAGTAATATGTAAGAATGGCTGCTTCTGCTGATATATAATATAACTGAGTTTTGGACAGCATCATGCAAACGACTAAACTCCTGCAGTCATATCAGTCGCCGGACAGGTTATGCTCAGCTCTTACAATGGTTGAAGTTGTCAGAGTTGCATGATTAAAGCATGCGGAAACATCTGAAGCTGTTTGTTATTAAACCAACTTCAACCCTTACATCACTTGTATATCCATACAGAAAATACATTATTGATTGTAATAAGCGTATTATACATGGAGCTGGATTAAAGATTCACTTCTAGGTGCTTGAGGAATTTACCGCCGTTTTGAAATAAAGAAAATTAGAGGAGAATAAGCGTCAACGGCAGCAGATTGATCCCAACCTCAATCTAATAGACATTATAGCATATTCGAAACACGCTCATGATTGATAAACATTATGATCATGAAAGAAATGTAGAAGAAAGCAGATTGATATAAAACAGTGAAATAATTATTGGATAGTTATTTTAATAAGAAAGCCAGAAGATCTTATGAATCAAATCTTGAATTTTAGAAGAAAATAAGGACAAATGAGGTAAGTATAGGTAATTCAAAATTGTAAGATTATAACATGTTTGAGGATATACCGATTACTCGGATTACTAAGCCACCTTTAATCTAATATGGTGACGTCTGCGGGAAGTGTTCGTGTGATCACTGGTATATTGATGTCCGCTGTTTCATACGCCCCGACGGATAACAGGGTGATTGCACCGACGCCTTTGTTGTTTATTCCATCATGTGCCTAACTTACAAGGGACATATCTCAACGATAAAAACAGCTCGAAAATGAAATAATAACCTCAGCTGCTATGCTATCTTTCACTCTCTCCAAGTCTCAACTTGTTCATGATAAACAACTGACATCGGACGTCTTATAACAGTTCTATAGCAAATCGGATTCGAATATTGCATATTAAGGAGTTTTATTATACGAAATCTAGTGAAATAATACAGCGGTAATATAAACAGTTAATTATGTATATTGAAGACCAACTAATTAAGGATTGTCTGGACGGCGGTATACTGGAGAGAGTAGTGAGTGTTCCTCTCTTGTGGGTACCCCCACCGACACCGGTCGGTCATTTACGTTCGGTGCAGCCCAGCGTGTTATGCGCGAGAGGTTAGAAAGTATATTTCTTATTTTTGTAATATTACTGGTATCGTTTTTAACAGCTGTTTCTATACCCATTTTCTGTAATTTCTTCCCTTTTTTTAAAGTCTCCAAGTCATATTACATTACAAAATTTATCTCAGAAAACACTTGCATAATATCGCTTCAGAAGTTCTTTGACCATTCTATTTTCATTTTCTCTATGTCCCTGTCCATGATTAGGGTCCTCATTAATATTCGGAGCCCCGCCCTAAAGGCTACCAAGGTGCATATCCTCATCGAAAGTCATGTCTAGGTCAATTAACGGTCAATTAACTTATCACATTTAACTAAGTGGAATTGAGTAGTCTAGTACAATAGTATATAAGCTAAATCGACTATAAATAATCTAGCGAATAGGTTGAATGAAGAATGCTTGGTTCTATCTTTGACAACAGCTAGTAGATTAAGGCCAGACATAGTCTACCTCAAATTAATTTCCACCCATGGGTCCTTATGCATTGGAATACTCTCTGCACGCACAAGTCTACTTGCTTTAGTGTCATATACAGCTTCAGCCTAAGAAACTCTAAACTTAAGCGTGAATTCTTATGTATATTTATGTTGTGAATTTTACTAATCTTTATTTAATTGTATTTAATAGCATGAAGTGGTTACAATCTATAAATTGAAGTCAGTATCAAATCCTATGTTTTCTTGCATTCAACTTAGTTTTGTTCTATTAATTCGAAACATAATTTGTTTAGAGATGATCGCAAGCCTTCTGTCTCTCAGAATCTTTCCGAGATTATGCTAGAGGTGAGAATACATGAATTTTAACTGATTGAATTAAGATTCGTGCTAGGTGTTTTTAAAGTGTTGGGTGTTATTTTTAAGGCATGATAATGATTACTAATACTTTAAATCATCAATATTTTAAAATCTAAATACTGCTGAATTTATTGTTTGTGCTAGGTGTTCTATTATTTTTAGAATTATTGTCCACTGTGGCAGTACGCGCCATTTTCATTCCGCAAAAAATTCTGCACCCTTAGCAGGCAAGCAGTAGACTAATTTTCGTCTCAGAGCCGTTTGCTGTTGTAATTAGCTGCTGAATATAGCAGAAGTGAAATAGAGTTTATCGAGCACCAATTATTGTTTTATAATAGCAATTTTATTTTAGTTATGAAGCTATTTTATCTATTGATTTGCGTTTTATAACAAGTGCTTGATGGGGCTAAATTATCATAGCATATGAAATTTTCTTACTTTTGGAATTATATATATAATTTTAGCGGTGAATAGAAATTAGTTGACATTAACGCGATTGATACGATACCGTATGAGTAAATTATTAATGGTTGAATCACTAGAAACACTCGAGAAATGGAGATTTAAAGAAACGTCACTGCATTAATATCATATGAACTTCATGCTCAAGCGAAAGTCAATTAAGAACATCAGTGTTGTCTACATCAACAGTAGTCAGACACTATTACCTCAGAATGTCAGATATTTCCCTCTTGCTAGATAAGGGAGAACTGTTCTGCTCCGCTGCTCACTTATATTCTACTACTCTCACATTTTCCACCAAATTTCTCATATCTGTTTCTATTGAAAATTTGGATGCTTTTAATTATTGAAATAATTTGATCATTTAAATGATTTTAGAATCCTAAAACTTAAGAAGTAGAAGGTTATGAAACCTATTTAATATTTTTTATATAACATCTAGAGTGTTTGCTGTAGTACTGATTTGGTTATGGAACTTTTTCTAACTATTTGCTGGGCATTTTAAATTAAAGTCATAAGGTTATCTGGAATATTCCAGAAATAAAAAACCTATCTTTAAGTATTCAATTTCTGATCAGTGCACGACAATTTATTCTAGGAAAATATTAGAAGTCTAGAAAACAAATATTCTAATATAATCCAGTCAAATTATCACACGATTTTATCTGATTAATTAAACTTACTGCAACAAAGCGCATATTTGTTTGAATATACTTTTCTGTTAGGCAGTTAAAATAACAGATTAAAGATTACTATTTCGTTCAGTGAAAAGGAATAAGCTGAAAGATCTAAGTACTTAAGAGAAACTTGTTAACAAATCAGAATCATAAACTTTGAAAAGAACGATCTTCTCAGAATAGACGCTGAACTTTATTCCCGTTCTAATAATAATGCATCGTCATCCTCTCTAAATCGTGAGATAAGCACAATTTGGCTTTTTCAAACATTGTATGATTTATTTGATCAATATTTGTTATCTTCAAATCAACTAGCAATAATGGTATGCATCTATTGTTGAAAGATTTCTTTCTCAAATACTGTAGCAAATGCCAAACTTTCTTACATTCTAAAGTAAATGATTAACATTTCTGGTCCTGCTGGGTTAGTGTGCATAATTTCGTAGCGGTTTTCAATCACTTTAAAAATTTATTATTCGCACAAAAAAAATCAGCCAATTAGTCAATAATCCATTTTTCTGCGATGTTTACGACTGCAATCCAACACTCGCAGTTCTTCGATTCCACGTTTGAGAAATCCCGTGATTGATGATAAAAATCTGTCAAGCCAATTATGGAGAGTAGCTTTGTTCATAAAAGAGATTCCCCACGAAATGTTAGCAGAAGAGCGGAAAAGGTGGCAATCCAATGCAATAAGGTCGCGAGAATAGGGTAGATTTAAAAGAACCTCCCAGACGAGCTCCTAAATATCCACTTCTGTCATGTTTGTATTGTGTGAAAGGAAATTGTCAGGCTGCAAAATCACTTTATGTTGTCTTTCCAGTTGCTTTTCTTGAGTTGAGACCTTGAGTCGACAAAGTTACTGATATTAAAGTCCTACAGTGATAGTCACTTTCTTTGGAAGTAATTCTTAATGTATAACGCTCATCTAATTGCACCAGATACGCAACAATATTTTGTATGAGTGAAGATCGGCTTTCACACGAGGCTTTGTTTTGCAGGGCTGAGCAATTCCTTTCTTTGCTCGAAATTTATGTAATGATATCGTTTTGCATCACCAATGATAATACGTGATAAAGACGATTTATGCTGTTGACGAGCTAGAAAATAGATGATAATAGCAAAACACTGGTTTTTGTTGTTTTCTGTCAAAATGTGGGGAACTTAATTTTTGAACATTGCTCATATATTGTAGATGTTTTACTACTGAATGGCATCAGCCGATCACATTAATTTTATAGTTAACTGATGCGAATCACTGTGGATCAAAACGTTTAAACAGTTCTCGTGAACGTAAAATGGTTACCCCAAATGTGGAGTATTTCAAAATGTCTCTCAATAAAACGAGAAAAGCAGTGCATTGCCAATTGTGCCCTCTGCGTATACGGTACAAATGTTTATATGTTGCCTCTGCTGGTCTGACTCTTCGGTTAAATTTAACCAAAGGCATATGTTTTCCATTTGACAAAGAAAACATTATCAAAACAATTTTTCTTAGAAAAAACTACGGAGTTTCTTGCTAAAATTGATTAAAAGTGTCAATTGTTTACTTACCAAAGAATGATAATTTCATCAATTCCAATTATCAGAAAGATACATATAATTACGTTATTTATAAGCAAACTTTTTCCAGTCTATTTAATAGCGAAACAGTAATTATTATTAATCACCAGGCAATTCATTATGAGGACGTGAATTTAGTGGAAAGACTACTTGTGGCTCACAATTCGAAACAACCAATGTCAACTTCCCCGAGTATTGGTAATTCTATATACAATTTTCATTTGGCTTGAAAGAAAAGTCTTCACATTTATTTAGGTAGTACAAATACACTCACCGAATTAGCACAAAGGAGGCATGGAGCAGGAGCTCACAGGCGGTCAAATGCTAGTAGTACTGTGTCGACCCATTCTGGTGGAAGGTCAGTCGCGCCATTTTTTATTTAAAGATAATGTTTTCTTTAAGTGTAAAATTTAGATCAACTTGTGCTGTTATGAATACCCTCCACATGGCTGTAGCTCATAAACAAAGAGATATCGTTGAACTATTGCTGAAAAGTGGTTATGACCCAAACACACCAGCAAGCTGTCATTGCAAAGGAAACTGCACCGCTACTGGAAATATTCCGTTAACCTCAATTATGCCCAGGTATTTCTGTATCATAATATATTTCCTTGATCACCTAGCATTTATCAAATATAGGATAATTAGATTAACTTGCTATGACTCTTCTTATAGACAAATTACGCTTTACAGCAATAATTAATCATTCATATGACTATAACCATCTTAAGTCCAATAGATATCCAAATATCTGAATTGCTAGGTGATTAATCATTTTATAGAGGTAGCAATAATAGTCATAATATGCTAAGAATTCAATTAAATGGGAAAAAGTAGTTGTTTTCATTAGCAGGACGCATTCTATGACTCCCGAGCTATGTTCCACGTGCTCTCAGCTTCGAGTTGTCTCTATTGTAGATCAAACTCCTCTTGGAGTTGCTGTGCGTGCTCAGAGTAGTGAACTAATTGCTCTTCTCATTGCATATGGAGCTGATGTGAACATGGGTTTGTAAAAATTCCATAGAAATTGCATGTTATACAAAAATAATGAGCAAAATTATATAATTAATGTGTTTTCAATATAGGTGATGAGGACGGAAATACACCTTTAATGTTGGCAGTTCGAGAATCACCACTTAGTTGGCCTTGTCTACACACTTTGATTTTCTTTGGAGCTCAGTCAGTATTCTGAATACATATAAATGTTTTATAAGAAAATTCATATATATTTTGGTATCTTGCAGTTCACTAATAAAGCCCCTTGAATTGATTTTTTAATAATATATTCCTATATGATTTAGTGGGATTTTCGAAGTATCGTTAGTATTTCATATACATATGTGAAAATTTAATTTACAGTAATGACACGCGTTAATTATTCAGAATCGAACAGAAGAACATGCGTGGCATATGCCCACTCGATCTGGCTCCTGAGCTTAAGAAACTACAGCAAACTTGTGTGGAAGAGCTATTCAAAAATGCTTGCTCCGGAGATAGCGAACCACCATCCAGAACGACTCCAGGTCCGATGGCTAAACACTGGAACAGGTTGCAGGTTGACAACGGCAAGTAGTTTTGATTTTTGCAAGTTTTTTTAAAAGTACGTTTATAATTTTTATAGCAAAAAATTACTAATAAATATTCCTATAGGCAGACACTCTTTAAAAATATGTTTATGGTGCTTTCATGAATCCTAGATTGCTATTTGTTCCCTTTGGTCACATTTATCCTGTCTCAAAGTCATAGCGTTAAAGTGCAATATCAAGCTGTTCCATCATAGTTTAATGAAAAAGGGATCTGGATCTAATGAATACGTTGTTCAGTTAGCGTGTTATTCATTTCAAATTTAAAATATTCAACAATTATTTTTTCTGGTATTTTCTTTTCTATTTTTGGTTTTTTTGGTTTCTTTCATTATTAAAATATTCATTGCATTAATGTTGTTTTCTTAGTAGCTAGAGCTAGACTATAGTTAGTAGGAAATTAGCAATAATCAAAATCCTAAATAAATCCCAAAAGCGTAGAAAAATTAGTTATATTTTCTGGGGATATTTATGTGCACCGCCTGAGCCCACAGGCCATGTATGGATAGAGCCTCTCACGGATGAAATGTCTGAAACACTCGACCGCATGCATCGGTAATTGAGTTTGGGTTGCGTTCCTCCTGAAGAGTTACCTCATTCGAAAAGCGCCTGATAACAACACCACTGCCGTCTTTTGCGCGATTTCAATTCCAGACGTCCATTGTTTTCGTTTTGCTAAAAAGATCTTATCCCCTCTGCGTGCATTATCACACTTAACACTGCCCACGCAAACTTACCATATACATATCATACATCTGTTGCATTAAGTTATTATCCATCTCATCCATCATATTCATGTTAAATCAAAGTAACATTCCAGTTTCTCAAGGTGAACGGTCTCTGAGCAAAACGCCGCTTTCACCTAAGCCATCGGCTGCTCCGTCGGTCTCGACGTGTAGTATGCTAGAAACGTCGTCAGCAAAGGAATCAGCACGGCGAAAAAGTCTAGTCAGCTTACAGCTACACAGAAAGACAAAGAACCCAAAAGAATGTGCATACTTAGACTATTCATATTTCAGTGTTTGCATTGCTAATTTTTTGATGAGATTTAACTATTTTCATGAGTTTTGTTATCTACAGATCCAGTTATTGACTGCGTCAACTGGGAACAAGCCTGGGAATTGCTTAAGAAGATGGCGTCTAATCCAGAATGCCTCGAGAATATAGTAGTAAGTTTATTTCTTCCAATTTAAGAGTGGATTCCTACATGCAAACATGATTTTCTCAAGTGCCATATAATTCAGTTTAAAGATTAAAGTGAAGATTAGATCCAACGTAAGCTTAGCAACACATATGTTAAAGATTATGAAGAATTATTCAAATAGTAAGTTTTATCAAATTCAAGGGGTCGTTATCAAAGTTTTCGGCACAAATGGAAAATACATCATCTAGCATTGACAGAGAAATGTTTGACGCTCATATGGGAGGTCTGCTACACAAAATGATACACGTGAGTACCTACAAAGGATCTTAATCAAAGTTTAATAAAAATCATATTTACTATTATAAAAACGAACTAGTTCTTCTTTAACAATTACATTTATAATGTTGGTCAAAAGCCTAATTCTATTGCGTCGCCCTGATTGTATTAAAGGCTAAATAAATTGTATATATATGTATATTATCTACCAGAATTTTTCAGACCGCCATAGAAGGATATGAATCATCCACTCCAACGTACAAAAAACAAAAAAAATTGCACTTGACATGGCTACTCAGCCAGATGACTACATTCTGTTATTCTTTTTTACAGAAAAGTGGAACAAGTAGACAGTTTTCAGCTCTTAATACATTAAACAAGGTAAATATTTCTTTAATTTCAATACTGTTTTAATAAATGTTATATCTACCACTAATATCTTTGTTTTATTCAATTTTATTTAGATCATGGATGCTGGTCTAGTGCATGATTTGTTCTCATTTAACGACGTCATTTTCCACTCTTCAAGGATACTTAATAGATCTCATGCTTTTGATTCAGATGATCCACCATCTCCCTGTAAAGTTTTATGAATTTAGCTGTAAATTTCATGTTAAAGATGTATGTCTAGTATTAATTTTAGGTGAATCTTTCGTTTCAAACGGCGATCAAAATTCAACTGTAGATCATGTATTTATATACGGAGCTGGATACAAGTATGGTATACTGTATTTCTTTGATGGTAATATTTAACGCTAATTAACGAACCATTTTTAGGGATCATTCTGTGCTGCCATCTCCTACTAATGCGCCAGTACGGCATAAAGCTGACTTGATGAATTCCTTTAGTGAAATGGATCCCAGTCAAGGTTAGACTATGTGAAATGAATTTCATAAAATGATAAAAGTCTCAAAATAATTATTTATTTTCAGTTATCGTCTCTTTGCATAATGCTATTACGATGCAAAATCGAGAAGCTGGCTCTCGTTCAGTATGTAGTCCTGCACACCGGTGGAGACAGTGTTGTGCTCACTGCACTCAAATACTTGTAGCGAGACTTCTCTTGTTCCTCACTCACTCAAGGTGCTTACATATACTTCAGAAAGCGTTAATCCAATGTGCATTCCAATATTCAAGTAAATTGTTTATTTTATTTTTAGGCGATTTCGATCCCGTCTTTCAGATCGTCATCAATTACGAAGTTTAGTGGCATTACTTGAACCCACTCTTGAACCGGTAAATATAATATCAGAGGTCAATTCTAGGTTTTAAAGCAATACAAAAAATATTGTTGATTACAGCAATTACTCTGTCTTCTTTTGCAATGCTTAGCCCTAATTGCACTTGATCCGTCAACCCATTCAACATTTGTAGATGTTCAAATAGATGATGTCCTTATTCAGATGCTTTTACCTGCAGATGATTGGTGAGCTACATAGTTTTTCTTCCTTATCTGAGAGCAGTGGATAATATGTGGGATTATATTTTAAGAAATGTATCTTTTGATGTTTGACTTAAGTAAATTGCAATTATTATATTACATTTATTTTTAAAATGTTTATTTTATATTATCTAGTATATGGTTTATTTATTTCCTGGTCCTAAAATTTATGTATCTATACCAAGAGTAACAAATAATAAGGTTAGACACTTCAACTAATTGATTTTATTTTCTGTGATGCTAACAAATGCCAGATTCAGCATTCTAAAGAAATATCCATTAATACGAGGACAAAAAAGTTTTATGCAATCTAAGCAATAATTTAAATAGCAAAACACTATTTTCAGGTATTACACAAATCATAGTACAAAATACGGATTTTTTGTAAAATATCATGCAGCTCGTGTGCTGGTTTACGTGGGGATGGGAGACCGAGTCGGTAGTAGAGTAAATCTCTTTACAGTAACAGGTTAGCTTGCAGTTTATATAGGCGTAAATTCCTACACATCATCATAATCTGCTTAGGATTCGAACCAGGAACTTCTCAGGGTAAAGGAGCTACACATCCAAATGAAGATGACTATATTTGTGAAACATGCGCTACTCCACGAAACATGAGTACATTTTCACGTTCCGCAATGTCTGTTGAGGGTATTCTTCTTAGAGTTTTAGCAGAAGTAGCCGAGGTAAGTATAAATGTTTTTTTAGAAAATTTCTTCACGCCACCTTAATTTTTTGTGCAATTTTAGCTAGTAAAACAAAGTCAACATTTGTCAGCGAGTGAACCAATCACAGAAGAATCTCCAAGTGCTGGATCTCCACCTGCTATTGACCCTAATGAAGCTGAACAAAAACGGGTACATTATTACTGTTTATACTTGTTAATATGAGTATTTAAAAATCCACTATTTTACACGTAAGAATACTAACTTTGTAGATACTTGAAACAAATGAGGAAAAATTGAATCAGCTAAACTGCCAGATACTAATATCATTGGAGCAACTAGAAGCCCACTTATGTAAACTTGGACTAGTTTTGGACTCTGTGCTATTGCTCAGACTCCTTCTCCACAAACTATCATGGGATCTTGGTTGGTCGAGAAATAAAAAGATATAGAATTCGATAGATTAGAAAAATCCATTACACATAATTTTAACGAAATAAAATAATAAATAATTAGTAAAGAAAATTGTGTATCGTTTTGGTATGAATAATTTAGGTCTTGTATCAAAGAAACGAGTTGCAGTAGTGGATCAAGTTCATAAGACAATCACAGATCCTAGAGCACATTCTAGTTGTAGTTTGGGTGGAAATATACGGTATGCATTTTAATTAATGTACTAAAACTATATATTCTTTATAAATAGTATGTTGAAATTATATTATCAAGTTACCTTGTCTTTTTAACGCATACATATCTAACCTGTAGTAACACTTCAGTAGCTTTGGAAAGTCAAAATCCTTCGACCGCAGGGACGACAGCAAGAGAGACAAAAACTATCTAAGAGTAGATCAAGGATCTCGGGCATCAAAGAGGGTGCACATCAGGCGGTCAAGGTATTCAAGAAATCGCCATCGACATTTGCTATGTGACACAAAAATTTTATCCAACTCACGCTTAAGTTATTAGTTATTGTTAGATGTACGAGTGGTGCTTGTATTTGTTTAATAGGTCAATAATATTTCAGTTCTGTTGAGATCATTCGACCAAAACGACTAAGTTCTGGTGCAAAAGATATGAAACATCGAGAAAGGCGAAAAAGGCAAGTAAAATGACAATATGAGCATTGAGAATCTGCCCCGTATATAATTCGGAATATATATGCAAAGTACTTTCAAACTAAACAGTAACTATCATTTGACATGTAGATTAGGAACTGATACTAGCAGTGGCTCAAACCGGTCAAAGAAGACCACATCGTCATCAAGCAGCGTTCAAAAACATCTTCCAAAATATATCCAATCATTATTTCGTGGAAGAATGGGAACAGATCCTTGTAAAAGGCACAGCAGAAGTTTGTATTTGCATTATGTTATAAAATTAAACAATTCGTTTTAGTTATATTTGTACTACAGGAGATTCAAATGAGAGCAATACAAGTGGATCGGATGCAGTATTAGAATTCACGCGAAAACTACAGAACTATCCGTTAACGAGAAGAGATGCTCAGAGACAAACATATAGGAGCAATGGACACCAAGACTCAAATGATTCTAAAGCAAAACAGATGGGATATTCTTATCTGCCTGAACTTGAGATTCAAGGAGCATCTCCTCCGAGGTTTACTACTGCATAAATTGGTCTTCCTTTAAATAGCGTTTTACTAAGTTAGATTAAATTTTTTTAATTCTAAAGTTTCTTACTAATAGGTCACCGGGTCCACTGTCGGGAAATTCTCTTGAAGAAGGTGCGCCTATGTTATTTGATGCCCGACGTCCGTCCAGTCCACAAGCCATTCCCGGTCTTCCCTTGGTACATTAGATTACTCTCAATATGATTAATAGTGAAATAAAGTCATTTAGAATCTAAAATCATTCAACTATATTGCAGATTGAAATTCGTCGACCCTCTGCTCTTTCACAGTTTGAGTTCGGATATTTTGTTAATTCTCCAGAACTAAGCGGGAGTGAGGTAAAAATAAAGCGAAATTTTTCTGAGTATTACGACATAAATATTCTTATTTTTTAAAGTTAGATAGATAAAAGCAAATTCTACAGGTCTCAGATTGTGCGCCTCTTCTTTTAACGGGTAGTGGAACACAGATGGGTAGCAGAAAAAGCTCTGATGGTATAAAGTAAAGTACTATTTTAGAAGTTCAGACAACATAAACCCCCTTTATAGAAACTTCTCTTGGTGGTTGGTCCAGTCGAGCCTCTTCTGTCATGTCTCAGCGATCCTCTCGGTCTAGCGTTGGTTTACGACTATCAACCTTTTCTGGTGGTCAGATTTAATCGTCTAAATTGCTGAAAATTTTACTTATCTCATAACACAATGTATTTTGCAGGTACAAGCATCGCTTCGGATAATTCGGGTCCGTTTCTTTTTAGCTTTGTTCTTAGGAAGAGAGCATCAACAATAGGTACGCGTATTCCAATACCACGTAGAGCTCTGTCACGTTCATCTGGTGATAGTCTTCGAGTTCCCGACCGAGAAGTATGTAGTAAATACGTGATTTTTGTCTGCCTTACCACTATTTTATTTTTAAGATTATTTAACTTACGAAACTATTCTAGAGTCCCCTGCACATTGTAAGTATGAACGAAATGAACCCAGATTTTCAATGTGTGCGACAGCTTATATTGAATTTACTTAATGTGTACACCAAAAAGTAAGCCTATCAAGAATACTGACTAATGTTGAAGTGGTATTTAAAAATGATTACAATATTGCGTAATGATCCTATTTTAGAAATGATAACGTGGTCTCAAGCATGAAGGAATGCGCTGATGTGTTTCGACAGATACTCAATTCGCCGCAGCATCCTACAGTAAAAAATTGGTATATAATCACCAATCATAAACTGGTACAAAAAAATTTAATGTTTGATTTTCAGGTGCGCTGAAATAATTCATGTCATCAGCACGCATGTGGTGAGTTCTTATCTAATATTAAATCATTATGTACAGGGTGTGCCAAAAGGTCGGATACCGATATCAACTCACATAATTTCGTAATAAAAACATGAAAATTTATCTGGACATGCGTAAGATAACAAACACCAATTCGATCCAGTAGATATTCAAAATTGCTTCCTTTTGCGGTCACGAGCTTGTAGACGCCTCACTAAGTTACCCACGATGCGCCACAGCTTGTATTGGCTAATTTCGTTCCAAGACTTAATAATGGGTGCTCTAAGAGAGTCTAAATTGTTATAGGATGTTCTACTTAGTTTATTTTCCCAGAACTACCATGCTGCAAAGTTCATTGGATTCAGATCAGGTGAATTTGGTGGCCAAATCTCTGTGCCTCAAAATCTGAAAACAGCTGCTGGATGACCTCCAAAGTTGTT
>JAJAVP010000223.1:68263-140138 GCA_020740425.3 Heterorhabditis indica | reverse complement strand
CCTTTAAGTAACACATACTCATTAGCATAGTGAATTGCTACGCAATATATGCTAATTTAACAGCGCTTGGATTTTGTTTCAGAACTTTTGAGACACGATATATATTTATTAATTTATCTAATATTTCTACGAATTATTAATTAAATTTATTGTTACATTTTGAGTACGAGCATATTGCAGGTTCAGGAGGAACCATCAGTCGCGGAAAACCATGAACAAATTAACGATGAGTACCTAGATGTGAGTTCGTGGATGCTCCTATGTACTTTTTAGTGCACGTAGATACTATCTCATTCAATAGATATGCTTTCAAATGCGAGACATAACGCTGCTTTGAATCACAGAAAGCAAAGTGAACATGTAACACTGACGTTCTCAATTTTGGTATTTGTCTACTGATTCATTCCTTATTTCGGCGCTTCATTGTCTTCTATTCACTTCTATTCGTAAGGGTGAGCTAACGACGCATAGAATGAAGCGATTGTCCTGATATCGTCCACTAAGCTCACATTTTTTTATTCTTAATTGGTGAAATACCTGCTATTCAATGAAGAGCATTGAATTTCTGTCTCATATACACTATTTGGACAGTAGTACTTCCGATCAACTCAATAAATTCAAATGTGAAAACCGGATGTCTATCGCCCATGAATTTCTAGCTTGTCTATTTCCAGTAGGTTACATTTGGTAGTATTAGATAATTATATATTCATTTGTAGAAAAATATACTAAAGATGAAACAATACAATTAAACCAAAATTTCAGCAGTGACATTGTTTTGGTTTTTATTCAATAGGACATTTCAATAGAAAATTCAATAGAAAAATGTGACAACTATGAAGATGCTATTTTCAGTAACCATAAGAGTGTACCAACTTCTACCTAAGCTATAATTTCACCGAAAATTTTGGAAGTGCTTTCCGCATTCATGACAATACAAAGGAATTCCTTTTTAGGTACAATTATTTTGAGCGAATCATTTTCAAATCAATGGTAACTGTTCAGAGGGAAAAGAATATTCTTGTTAAGCAATTTCGGATATCATTAGAATGTAAAAAATTCAAAGACTTCATAATTGATCTGAAATATACAGGAATAGTTAAAAACCATAATAAAGCTAAGTGTGTCATAGCCTTTTTTTCTATCTTTCTGAATTTGTGATAAGTCTATGAAAAGATCAAAATTGCATTGTGTCAACAAAACTTGTCACAATCGCTCGATTATTCCCACAACTGTGCGATAATAATGAACATAATAATGCTTATATTAACCTTAGTTATAATTAATAGTTGCACATCCGCACTTAATTATCGTTTTTAAAGTCATTAACCTCAACTGCTTACAAATTTAATTAGTTGTAATATGGTTTTTGTGGATTTCGTTTCCCATTGAATATTTGAGATATTTAACAGTAACTCATATGGTATTTAGAAACCAAAGCTGTTCTACTAGCTTTAAAAGAATTGCTTACTCTAAAATTCTATATGAGTGGTGACTTCTATTATGCTATTCAGTGCTAAGTAAAAAATTTTCAAAGGACTTGAGATGCCTCTCAGGATGAGCCCATTTTGGCGCCCATAAGGCGGCCGCCTCCACAAACACTGTGCCTATGGAAGCGAATACCATCCAGCAGGGTAAAGCGCGGAAACGACACGTCAACAAACGATTCCGCCTTCTTACTCTCGACCCCATCGAGGAAATGGTAACAGAATTACTACGCCAATTACCATCCACTACTGACGAATGCTTTCTGTTCGATACGCCTAGTTTTCCAGAATTTTTTCATGAAAAGAAATCGAAAGGCAAGATATCGTTCTTGATCTTTAGCAATTTCGCAAATTCAGTCCTATCGAGTATCTCAATGGAAGATAAACGGAAGAAATCATATGAAAGTAAAAATTCGGCATCTATCGAATATTCGACTGATCTAAAACTTTTTAATGATATTGTTTATTCAAAATCATCATATATTACAACTGTTCATCATTTTGCTTCCTCTAATAATTTCAATGACATTGACATTATTGCCTCGATTCTCGACCCCTTGAATAGAGAAGAATGTTCTCTCAGTGCTTGCCAGGGAGTTGAAGATAACCAGGTAGCTAAACCTGTTTTAAAATGTCTAACATTATGCACGCAAAATGAAATAATCAGTTCTAAAATCCAGTCGCCTCTCATTTTTTCTCAACCCTCGAAAAATCATTTTGGGAAGTGTCAACACTATGACTTTAATGCGCACTATACATTGATCGTTGAATCAGTGTTTTGTTCTGTTACGTAACGTCAGAGACGAGAACTACAACTTTCCTATCCAGTAGGCTTCGTTGGGTAACAATAGTATTGACAGATCATGTACTTTTGGCAAATTTAGATTACTGAACCGATAAATGTTTAGTTCCAAGATCAAGTTATCTCCGGTTCTTTACCCTGCCCAAAAGAAGAAGCCGCATATCTTGCAAGTATCCAACTTTGTGTCGAAGAACAATGGCCAAGTAACAAAAGAACGCAAACCATCAGACGACATTTGCTCAAAGGGCAATTTGGTAAGTGTAAATGTAAAATAAGATTTTAAAAATTCTTCTAAACTATTTTAGGTACTAAGAAAATTATCTTAAACTTTGTGAATAGCTAATGGACTAGAAAGCTACCTCATTATTATTACTTTATATATTTCTAAATTTACTATTATTAAGGTCGTATTCGGGATCTAGCCCAGAAGATCATGGTTACTCCTTGGGAAGTTGACCAAAATTTATATTGTACCCCTCCAAGATTTCCAATTGAGCCACAAACAAGGTTTGGGATGTTTGTTGCGTCTAAATTCAGCCTAAATTAATATGGTAATAAGTGTCAATCAATTACTACAGGAATTTGTATCAAAAAAAACATTAGTGCACCTTTTTTATGTCATTGTGATCTGAGTATTTAAAGAGCACACTCTGTTGCGGAAGATACAGGACACCGTTCTAGAACACCGACTTTGCTCAGATGTATAACAAACACGGATGGATTAATGTCCGAGGAGGCAAAATTTATTTCCTTGCACTAGAAATTGCGTGCTTACAAATCTTCTGCTATTATGCCTGCACTCTTTTAGATGCAGGCACAATGCTTACCTGTTGATCTCAGAGGAGATAGGAGAACGATAAAATTGGTTAAGGTAATATAATACTATTCATGTAATTATAGTGATTTCTATTATAGAGGTTTTTTTAACACAATTAGATATAAAAACTTTCAACTTATTATAGGAGAGAAAAAGAAAACTCTTTCATAGTCAAGTGTATGAAAGTGAAATTGGAATGAAGAAGCTATATATTCAAGTAGGCATTATTATATATATCAGATTTTTGTAACATAAATTGTATTTAAAAGTCCTTACAAAGTTAATATCTTCTATGGATAAGTAGTACGGTAATAGTTCTGAAATAATGTCGAATAATTTCTACTTCAGACTGCTAAAAAATTGGCTGCGTTTGGATGTAAAGTATTCCAAGTAAAAGAATTATTACACGGAAGAACACTGCGAAAGGTATGATTGAAATTTCACTTGAATGAAAATTTTGCTGTTTCAAAAGGAGATGTTCATTATTTTTTTTAAATATGGAGAAACGAAAATTAGTAAACTAACAAAAGAGGTCCTAAAAATTATTCTGGTATGGTCAAATTAAGCCCTTCATTTTTTCTACTCTCCCGCAAGCCTTGTTATCATCATAATCCTGCAACGCAAACACCTGTATGTTAGCTCGCTTTTCTCGCGTCTCCGGCACATCAAACGGAAAAAATTGCTATTACATCCATGTCATATTGGAATCAGCATCAGTACAATATGACATTTCATTTGAACCCTTCGTATATTTTGGCTAAAACGACTGTATGAACCTTCGATTTTAATTGACAATAATTTACATTCATTAATCAGTCCGTCTCAGTATAAATCTATTGAGAAATTATCCTCATTGTACTGCTCAATCGCTAGATATTTGCTTGGCATAATGCAGTAGCGCCTCTGTTCATCCTTCATTGTCGTTATCACATACTGATTCGCAGTATACTTGGTCTACTTCTTATTTAGTTAACCTATAATAATTAATTATTATAATTAATTTTTAAGTTATCATTTATTGATCTTTGAGCGAAAAACATATTATGCAGACCCTCCGCCTACTTTGTCTATCTTCGGCATCTCTGTGTCTTCTTGACGGTTCTACGAAATTAATCCTAAAAAGACAGCACGCATCAACCCTTCAACAGTGGAGAGTCGGTGGAGGAGTTAGCAAGCATCAGCTTCTACTTGAATTCCGTGGAACAAAGTGGCAGCTCATTGGTTAGTTTTATTGTATTTTGCCAATTCGGCCAAAATTTCAATACCTGTGATTTTTTTTGTTCAAATTTTTACATACGTTAATTATTAGTACCCAATAAAAGCTTAACTCAATAAATATATGAAAATTGTTATCGCTTTTGCCAATTTTTGATCCAGCTTTTCCTCCTTCCAATGAGCTTTCAAGGATTGAGCTAGTTTCTAATGGAAGCGTAATCTGATAGGCAATGAACGTCTTGGCGTTCAAATAGTCTTTCTTCTTCTAGTGCGAATAATGCCGGCTAAATTATTCAAGAAATCAAAGTGTAAGATACCGATTATTTCATAGATTAATTTTTGATCATTTTGTTATCGCTCTTAATAAAACGCCTGTTATATTTTTTTTACACACGCTTAGGTAAAAGACCAACATTCATATTTATTTTAACATAACTCGCTCAAAAAAATGAACGTAAAGGGCATTACCTTCTAAGAACTCTACATGTTCAAACTATTTACATCAAAATACTCTGATATAATAATAAATATAACAATTCAAGCCTTTATTTGTGGATTATATACTCATTTTGAATAAAAGCTAAATACTTAATTTTCATCTATTTAAAAATGTATGTAGTATATTTTCCCAGGAATAAAGGGAGCAATAATTTTATGGTAACCAATAAAAATCTTTTGTTTTACATCGAAATACTATAATAAACATAGATTTGCATATGATATTCTTTAATTCAAAGAGTTTAAATTATAATAGCTTTTCGTATATATATATATATATATACGTTTATCTTGCATTTCTTAGGATTCTGGGTACCATGTGTAGTTCATATAAAACTCTCAGCAACATACTTAATTAATAATCTCACATATTGATGTTAACCATTATCTTTAAAGACAGGTATTAAACAAGTAATACTAATCCGTAATTGAACTTATGCAAATCGTTCCAGCTCCATCCTACAATGCGTTGAAATCGATTTCGATGACGTTGTGGGAGATTATGCAGAATTCAGCCAGCAGTAGCATACAGAGGAGTTTGAACCAGTCCATGCACCGGTCACAGACCGAGGCTACTGTCTGTGGGTGTTTAATTACTACCGCCTTTTTTATTTATTATATTTCTCATCCCTTTTCATCACTGTCTTTTATATTACTTTTTCTAAAACTGTTCTACTATTCAGCAGACTAGCCTTTCATTCGATTTAAATACTAGAAAAAATTCTTCAGTTTTTAAATTATTTATCGAGTTAAACTATATAATTGACATAATCAAGTTATATATTAGACAGCTTAACAAAGAAATTACATAATTAAATATTTTATTAGTTAAAGTAATTACGTAAAGAAAATAGGTTTATTTAAATATTTTAAAAATATTATATATTGAATCATTTCCTACATGATTTTCTCGCATGTTTACCCACCACCCCCAGCATTTGGGATCTAACAAGCATAACTATCACACCGATAAGCCCTTAATAAAATGCCACTTCAGATTATTTTGATAAAAAAATTTCCAGCAAATATAGGCTTCTACCAATAATTAAATTTAACTATCGAAGTCCTTTGAATCAAAATATTAATCAATGTTCTTGATGATGCTTGTTTACGTGAAAAGTTTCATGTTTACTTTACATCTTTCATATTATCAACAAATCTTTCTTTCTAGTGAGCCAATTATCATATAAATTTCGTTATTTTTCTCATCTGTCTTTTTTCTACTGATGTGGGCAGTTCTCAGCTCTATTGTGTTCAACAAACCTGGCAGACCTAGGAAAAAATATTCGCCGGGTAAGTTTATACATCAAAGTACTTCCACAAACAGCAGATCAAGTCAGTGTTTTGTTGTTTTTCATGTCATTTATCATTCTTCGTAGCGGATGTTTGCAACTGGTTAATTGCCTCTTTTTCGCTCCATTCTATGCTATTGCCATCATCTGGGATGGTAGCATTCAACATGGAAAAGTACCATATGAACGAGTACTAATGGAAAATATCATTTGTCATACTTAAACATAACATGGCTTAGTGAATGCGGAACTACCATTTCATTAGTTAATCAGATAGAATGACTGGTTTCGCAAAGACGATTCTATCATTAGAAACACTTGAAAGATAAGATGGTTTAAGTGTCGTCTTGGTACTTCAAAAGTTATAAAATGTATCTTGATATTGGCACAACTATTATAAATATTTAATTTTGCAGATTTCGCGTCATTATAATACTGATTTCTACCTTTCTCTGTAATAGTGCAATTTTGGCTGGTTGCCAATCAGTGCGAAATATGAGCAAGCTCCCTTGGGAAGTTTGTTAGCACCGCCCCCCAAAAACAGCATCCTCGCATCCAACCCAATGTAGCTCCAAGCACTGTTTGACCTGCTATTTAAGTGACCAACTTATTCAGCTCTAAAAAGTTATTAATTAAATTACTCGATAATCGGGAATGGCATCTGTTGTCTCTCGGCTTCTACATGTACTGGGTAGATCAACAGAGAGTGAGGCCGATCCTGAACCAATTCCGGATCCCAACAGCCTTCTTGTTTACGTTTGTAATCTTGGTAAGTACATCTAATATAATATATCTTTTATAAAAATTGTACACAACAATCTGTCTCATCGATATGAATTTCCAAAACACTCAAATAATACAGAATCATTTATTGTGTTTATTTTAAATTTTAGCCCCGAAATTAGTAGAAATCAGTATTGCAAACAGTACATTAGGGCTTATGATTAATAACAGAAAAATGCTAGCAGTTCAGTATTCATTGAATATAAGAGTAAATGTTCTTGATTTAAAGGAATTCAAGGATATATGTTTTGATGACTTTGTTTACTAAATAATAAGTGCCTAATGTAAATGTTACATTAAAATTACTCATTTCTTACTGTCTTATCATGCACTTTCATGTAATTTACGTCTATAATGCTACTGACTTCAATTCTATCATTCATTTAACTCCAAATATCCATTGAAATTCGTATAAAAATATGCTACTATTACCGTACAAGTTTAAAATGGAACATCAGCTGTAATTGTGTTTTGCACTAAAAACAATTTTAAATTGTGTTCTCTATTTAGTATTTAGGAATAACTATTCAGTTAGCAACATTGTCCATATCTGGGATCAATGTCAACTATTGGCGTCTGACATTCAATACAACATTGGGCGAAATAAACAACTGACGAAGTCCATTGAGACGCGACGCTAACGAGAGGAGAGGACTCCTCTCGCTGGCCATCAGTTGCCTCTGGCCACCGCAATATTAGACAAACGGCACATCGATGGAAAAAAAAACGAGCTTCCACTGGAAGGGAACAAATTTGATGCTACAATATAACTACTAAGTAGATAAAACAGAAAGCTTATATGTATAATTGCCAAATAGCGGAATCATATAGCATGAAATTATTCACTCCAGAGTTCAATCAACTAAAGTGACAGATTTTTTCTACTAGAAATCAATAATCAAATTATATTTATAAATTATGTATACACGACCAAGTTGTATTTTTTTAACTTTATTTTTTAGCTACTTCCCGTAGTGATTCCACAACTTCAACGATCTCAGCTGCAGCTGGATTCATCCTTAATGAGGAACCGATTACTCTTTTTCGGTTAGAACTGGAACGACTCCAGTATATTCTGCACTTCCCCGAAGAAGTGGCATTTCAGGTTATTAGACTAAACCTTCAATAATAACTGCATTATTGTGTTCATAGGAATATTATATGTTTAAGTTGTCTTCTACGGAATATCAGTTGTTCTACTCTATACAACCTATGGACTATGTTCGTTATGTTAGCTGTGACTTGACCTCTGTGCCAGTATGTGAAAATCCTAGTCCCGTACGCAATCTTGTAAAAAGACTTAGCGAGGTAAAAATTCATCTATTTATAAACATAAGTAATTCTGTTTCGGAATGTTAATAAATTAGGAATTAGTTATACCAAGTGCTCCCGAATTTCTTCTATTAGCAGGTTTCTTCATGGATTACTCATGTCATTGTAAGTCAGCCCACTCACGATGACAGAAAGGTCGCCCTTACCGCAATTCTTCGAATAATTGAGACCTGTTTGAATATAGGTACATTTCACAAAATATGATTAGATAATTGAAAATGTGTATTTTTTAATCGATGGTTTCTACCTGAAGCAAATAGATGTGATACTTTAGGAAATTTTAATGCAGCTGTTGAGATTCTTATGGGACTAAAGAGCGAAAAATTGAGGCCTTTTTGGCTTTCTTTACGACAAGAAGAAAAGCAACAATATGAACAGGTCTGTGAAACAGTAGGGAAATAAGCTTTTTTTTAAAAGAAATGTTAATGTCTATTAATATGGTAACTAAATATAGAGAATATATATGTGCAAGGTTTTACATCTTTTATTGATTGCAGTTATGCGAGACTCTTCTACCCTCAAATCAGGCATTGCCATCTCAAACCTACATCAATGCCATACAGAGATCCCTCCGAATGACTCAATCAAGATTAATCCCCTTTTTTGGAATATTTCTGAGGTAACGTTAAACAAGATGATGATATTATTTATTTTAATAGTTACATTTTTTTAGAGATCTCTATGCAATAGTGAATGATTTACCAAATATCGTCGTCATAGGACACGAAGGGGATAACGAAAAGCTGGAAGTAAGGAAACTTATTCAATTTGGATAAAACCGAAGTAATCTAATTTCGCCGTTCTGGTTATAAATTGGCTTACGTTTCTGGTGTTTGAAATGAATGCCAAGTAACTCTACAAAATATTTATGAAGAGCATATGCCAAATTCTATAGATTTTAATATCGATAACGTTATTTTGATAATACTGAAGGCAATTTTAGTTTATGAACGATGCTAATGGGGAAGATCATTTTTCTTCTCGAATTGGTGTGGGTGGGCTCCTAAATGCTGATAAAATCAATCTTGTTGCTATTGGTGGGTAGAGTTCTCACAAACTGTGGCATAAGTACTATATAAATATGCAATATAGCTGATATATCTTAATGAACAACTAATGTTCTATTGTTATCTTTTTTATTTTAGTGCTAGATAATCTTGAGTTGTTTCATCGTCATAGTCGTGCGATGATTAAGCACTTAGAAGATCAAGCTAGTTCTGTTGATAAAGGGGATGGCAAAGAAGTGAAACGTACGTTCTGAATTTTGATCATACTATTATATATATTAGGGTTTTTATGTCTTGAGTCCCGGGATTTCCCAGTATTTTGGCAGTCCCGTTTTTCCCGTTACCCGAAATCTCGACATTTGTATTCTGAATAACAACCTTATGTAGTTGCTTTATAGCATATGAGCCGGTGCAAGCTGTAGCTGGATCATCTCATGGAGTTTCCGTCATTCCTCTAGATACCAGCACATTTGACCTAGATATTATCCAGAGATTACAACATGGCACAACGGTGCAGCATACTATATATAATAATTAATGGTTGTTGATAAGGTATAATTTTAAACAATAAATTAGAAGAATTGTTAATTGCAGGTTATTCACTACGATCCTGATTCGGGACGAAGTGTACTTTGTCTTATACGGTTAGATCCTAGCTGTGGAGCCATCATGTGGCATAAAATCAGCTACTCAGTAAATAAAGACCCAAAGGAAAAGGTTAGATACATATATTTAATTACAATAGCATATAATAAACATATTATAGGAACATGTACTCTCAAAACCTCCAGTAGCAAACCTGCAACCAACAAATTCCGACTCTGTTCGATCGGGTACAGCACCATCTGTATCCCCTCGGGGCCAAGGTAGTGAGATACGTTAGTTAAATTTACGACTACGATAATTCGACAGTCGCAATTTTACTTAGTAAAATTATATTATAGGTCCAGCGGGGTTCGGACTTGAAGAAGGCGAATTAAAGCTAACAACAGTGAAAGAAGTTGAATCAGTAGATAGCTACGACCTCGATATTGAGGTAACAGATAATTTCACCATATATGTATGAATGTTGATTGCTATCTGCGGCTACAAAATAATTTGGTTTTAACACTTTCCAGGCAATTTATCGACGGCATTCTGTTGAAGAGATGTCAGTACCAGTTTGTTGTTGGAAAGTTAGCTATGGACAACTCCTTTCTGATAATGAGTTCCTTTATTTCCTAGCTCCTCAACAAATTGCACAGTTTTGGACAAATGGTCTCCACGGAGTAAGGCTCAAATTGTTGAAATGACGTTTATGTGATTTATTCTTTATATATATACATACAAATAAATGAAATAAGATTCTACTGATGACATCAAAAGAGAATTACGCCTATTTTATAACTACAATAAAGTAATATATAATATAAATGAATATTTTAATATCATTTTTATATACTTATGATACCTATTCATAGGTGGTTCGCAGTTTACAACAGCAGCAACGCTACCCTGACAGACGAATGCTGTGGATAAAAAATCTCTACCTCCAACTCTATAAGGAGAGTTCACCTGAAGCAAATGGAGACAGAATGGTTGGACCTCGACCATACGACGCTTTACAAGCATTTGGAGGTCGTGTCGAACGGTGGAAGGGATTTGGTATGTTGCCTATGCAATTTGTGATCTCACGCTCTTCGCCAGTTACATATTTACGGCTCATCTCACTTCCACCCTAGCGATTATACGGCCATCTATTATGATCCGCATTATTTCCAAAAAACAATAAAATACGAGATTCTTAATTACTTAGGAATATATTTGTTTGATGCTCTTTTCATTAATCATTTAATTGGGCCTATATGCATTTATTATTATAATAATGAAAATAAATAATGCTGCTACAGGGCTTAACCAAACCAATTCTAATACGTCTCGACCAAATGATTCTTCTCTTTCTAGTGAACCAGGAGGAGCTAAGAATCGGTAAAGAATACCACAGTACTGTGAATAATATTATTAACATCTTATTAATTGGCAGCACTCATTTACTATACATCCAGACTAAAGAACTTCAAGAATGCGATGCAAAAAAAACTTCGTGGAACGTCTCGTGACGGAAGTAGGTCTCAGAGTCCACAACCTCATTCACCACTTGTAAGTTGTTTACCACATAAAACTGAGCCTAAACTTGTTTAAGGATCTTAAAAATTTGTCCTTTTCATTATAGGTGCGACCTCCTTCTATCAAATCTCAAATGTCGTCACAATCAGGTCCACCTGGTCCAAATTCACCGGGTTATCTGTTAAAACCACGAGGAGACACAGCAATGAGCGATTGTGGAGATCTCGACAGTATTTACACTCCAAGAAGTCGAACTCCTACCAGTAGCTCATATGGTGGTATGAAAACAATTATGATCAAAATCATAAGATATCTTCATTTTTATCTGTTTAATTAATAGGTCGCTCAGTGGGTGGACGCTCAACAAAGTCTTGGCGTTCACGTGGTGGTGAAACTCCCAACTCTGGATCTATTAGTAGTAGTGGGCAGGTAAAATTTTAGATGTTCCGTGTTTCAGTAATTTTATCCTGACACTAAGTATTAATAACTATAAACATCAGATGTCGATTCAAGTATCCAGTCTAAGTGGTCCTTCTGGAAAAGAATTTCAAGAAAAGCCGTTAACATTAGTCGACTTTGCAGAACTGTTTCGACTCTTTAACACAAGGATGAGAAAAGATTTGAAGTATGTCTATTATTTTGTCCTAAAGTAGAAAAAATTTGGTAATGTTATCATTATCTTTCAGGGACGTGTTTAATGATGTGCTCTCCACAGCAACTACGCCTTCACATTGTCAAAAAAGGGAACGAGAAAGACACAGCCCTCGAATACAGTCTCGCCTTGCTAGTGTATCAAATACTTTCAACACTGATTTTCTGCCAAATGGTATGTTCTCTGGATAGCAATTAATTCTCGCATTAAATTATATATATATATATATATATACGTATACTCGTTGTACTTAATTGCATATTCAATGTTTTCATCTTATTTTCATTTATTTTAATGTCACCAATACATTTTTGCTTAGTGCAGGAAATATGCTCATTAAAACTTTTCGATATAACAATTCTATGATCTTTTGTAATCTGTTTTCAAATATATAGCTATTAACTACTTCATATAAATAGACCATTTGTCTTAAAAACTGAAAGAATTGATTTTCAGTTAATCATTACACATTGATTTTTCACATCTATGTTTGAAGTGAAATCTCTAAAAAAAATTAAGTACAAAACGAGAATCAGCTCATTCATGTTAGGCAAAACATAGAAAAACGCTATTTGTGCTTGGAATGTGGTCATGAATTCATATATGAGACGTGAAATCCGGCTGTCCTATGGCACAAAAGTGCGTCATGTTTGCTTCTGACGACATTTCATTTCTCACTATGCGAAACCCACTGCAAATATAGACTAACGATCTATTGAGAAATGCAATCTACACTTTTCGCGTTGTGCCAATATTGGACATTCAAGTACTAAAAGCACAGTTATGCATGAAATAATCACATCTGTTGCATCTCGAGTGAAAATAATTCACTAGTCTAATAAAATCATCGCTTTTTTCAGATTTTTTAACTCGTAACTCATCCATCCCATCTCATCATATTAGCGAGAAACAAAACAAAATCTACAATGCACTGGCTATTGCTAGTGTTAACAGGTTTGTTCTCTTCCACTTTGTTAGCCCCATTCAATGAACGCAGATTATTTTAATCATCCACTATGCACTTTTACCAAGTCTAATAAAAAAACACGGAAGTTAAAACGCACGTGAGGATTATTATTTATTCATTAGTGTATTCATAACATGTTTCTCATGGATAGTGACAAGTTATAAGCAATCTGAGTGATCTAAATAAACAGAATATAAAACAGTTATATACATATAGAATGTTCGTGCCATAAATAGATAGCAGTATACTAGTGATGCCATAGAATCTATGATCTAAAGTCATGATTTCGCTAATTTCCAGTATGGGCGGTCTGATGGACACATCGAGATCATCGATGCTAACACCAACAATGCTGAAAAGTTTTGTTAACACGCATCAGATGGAAATGATTGATGAAGCATATGCTATTAAACTTATTCAAGTGAGTCATTTGTATTTGTAAAGCTATACTATTAGGACCTTGCCAGAAGTAGTAAAATTCAAACAAAAGAAGCCAATAGTGCATAAGGGAGGTAATTTGTTTGGTTATGAATGCAAGTTAATGCACCTACGAAAGGAAATTTTGGCAGACGGAAACAAATTCTAAACGGGAATAAACTATAGGCCACTTACCATTCCATTCGCGACTATAAGCAAACGAAAGTGAATGAGAGAAATTCATCTCTGGCAGATGTACGAATGACTTATGAAGATCATCGAGTTTACGAATTACTGTATTGTGCAGCAAACTTTTTTATATACCCTTTTTCCTGGAGGATCTATAAGATCCTCGACTTCGGCAAATGATACCTGAACTGATACAAATGGTGTAAATATTCTACTTCACAGTGAATTGAACAAAGCATAACTGATGTCTATTTCACGCTGTAAATGTGTCTAGAAAAATGATTACCTTCTTAGTAGTTGATGAAGTGGAAATAATAGAGCTAGTTTTCTGGGAAGAATCTTTAGGACATAGGGATCCGCTTGTTGTAATGGGATTTTGGCTGGACTGATCGGGAGCCGCCGTAAGGGGCCGACACTCGTCCATGCACTGATGAGGACTGGTACCCGCCTTCCTCATTCTCATTTCTCGCAGAACACCCATTGTCAATTAGTGTTTTTCTTAGTCAAAAAATAGCGCTATAGTTGAGTTTAGACAAGAATTATCTAGGCAATCTGTTTAATGGGAAAATTTAATTCGTATAGTAATGCCTAGCTGGTTTGTAGTTGATAGCATAATAATGGCGAATTTGGTCTGAGATTTATTTTTTATTATATCAATTGTATCATTGAGAGAAAATGAAAGACAACTTCGTTTGCTTCTCTTTCGCTTCACAGGGTTGACAAACAACCAATTACGTCTATTAGATTGAAACGTGTTAGGCATGCGAATTTTTAACGTGCTATTGTGGCTTTTAGTAAATTCTTTCCCTAGAGATGAAGGTACTTTGGTATACAGAAAAATCAATTGGTGATAAAGTAAAATTCAAAGCATTTCAGGAGCATGAGCCAGATGCTTTATGCCGACAAAAGAATCAGATGTCATTCGAAGGTTTCGCTCGTTTTCTATGTGATCCTGTTAACTTCGCTTTTGTGCCTGAAACGATAGAAATTGATGAGAAAGATCTCCAGTTTCCTCTCTCTCACTACTACATTAACTCCAGTCACAACACATACCTTACGGGACACCAACTTAAAGGACCCAGTAGTTCAGAAATGTACCGACAGGTATGATATTAATATACTTTCCCGGAATGAGCATTTATAAATTTTACTAAGAAATATTGCATTAGTTGTCTAAAAAAAATTTAAATTTTGCCATTTAAATAGTAGGTTAGAGATAATTGGTCAACGGCCCACACACGATTCAGTGTCCAAAATTCGTTTATGAGCAAACGCAGTGGTTGTGAAAAAGCAATAATCTGGCCTGATTAGGTATCACGTTATGGGCAACGCTCGAGACAATATGGCTTAAAACATGTTTATTAGGAGCAACGGAATTTCATCATGATCTTTTCGGAATCTATATAAAGATTCTGAAAAAATAAATGAAAAATATACAAAAAATACACCTACTTTTTTAAAATACTTTTAACTGTGATAAATTCTGCACTAATTTTCAATGTTTAAAAATATTGAAAACAGGTACTATTAACTGGGTGTCGTTGTGTGGAGTTGGATTGCTGGGATGGAGATGATGGTCTTCCTCTTATTTATCACGGGCATACTCTTGTTAGCAAGATTGGCTTCAGACAGGTCACCTTTTTATGACATTATGCACTGGTAATCTTTCACTTTAGCATGCATTTCACTACAGGTAGTCGAGATCATTAAGAAGTCTGCATTCATCACTTCCGATCTTCCAGTCATTTTATCGATTGAAAACCATTGTTCACTTCAACAACAAGCCAAAATGGCCCAGATGTTTAAAGTGAGGTCAAAATTACCACGAGTTATGTAAAAAAACATTGAATTATTAGGCAAAAAGATTCATAATCGCTCATATTTTAAAAAAAAACAACAGCACATTTTTAAAGCTTATACTTTTTATTACCATTAATTTTGTAGACTGTCCTCTGTGATAAGCTGGTGACCCATTTCCTATTCGAAGCTGATTTCACAGACAATCCACGGTTACCATCACCATGGCAGCTCAGGCATAAAATACTCATCAAAAACAAAAAAATGATTGGTTAGATTAAAGTTGTTATTGAATGATAGAAACTTATGAAATAATTATATTAATTAAATATAACTTGTTTATTTAGTTGAACCACCAACTCCACTACCAGTATTTGAGAGAGCAATCCAACGCGGCGAGACGCAACTAACATTGCATCGCAAGCAGAGCAAGAACAGTTATGAAAGCAGGTTGGACATAATCACCCAAGCGACTCGTATAGTTTCAAAACAAATTCTGCTGTAAATGCATTATTTAAGTAGAATAATCCACATATTAAACGAGCCCATTACTTACAGCAGCTCCCCCAACTTCTCTAGAACAAGGTATCCTTATAATTAATAAAAACTAATAAGGTATTAACAACCATACCATTAACAGTTTATACAGTGAGTGTAATTAACACCATTTGTCAATTTCCTGACTAATTTTCTTCTTCTCCACTATCAGCCTGTTACTTCAAAGTATTCCAACTTTTGCTTCTCCTTTGTTAAACTTAGGTAGAATACGGGATTAGATATAATTTTAAACAAAAGTTTGTAAAAATGTTTTGTAGTATTTTAGTACGGTAGACGAAGTGGAAGATGACGACTTAGATGAGTTTCTCGATGACGAAGAAAACGATGATGACGAAGCCGAAGGTTATAAAATTTACGTGTTATATTCAATAAATATAGATGTTTTGTTTCTCAGTACATAAGTATAAGTTATTTCTTTATAGAACTATCAGGGCGTACAGATCGCGTGTTGGAAGACAGTCCAAAAGGAGGCAAGCGGTCTCTTAAGTCATCAGGAACAATTAAGCAGGACTCATTAAGTAGTGATCACAGCGATCAAGCAAATAAGCCAGGCCCAAGTACTTCAAAAGGGGTAAGATATATAAGAAAATTATTTATTATTTCATACTAATAAACAATATTCAGCTTTCGGAAACTAAGGCATGCGATGATGATCTATTATATTCTCCAATGTCAACGAGTGCAGGATCACGTCCAATTCCAAGGAAATCCAATACAGGCGTACAAATAGCTCCAGAGCTCTCTGACATTGTTATTTATATGCAAGCAACAAAATTCAAGGTGAAATTCAGTTCGCATAACTAGAATTAAAATTCAATTTTAAATATTTAGATGTTTTCTATGATGGTAGCTTTATTCTAGGGTTTCCCTGTTGTTGATGGTATTCAATCTCCTCGAACTATCGATGAACAACCATCAAGTGCAAGTCTATCTTTTTCCTCAAGAGCAAGAACACCCTCCAATCTTCTAAACACGCCTACACCTCCACGAAGACAACGGAGTAGTACACAAATCAGCCAAGTAACATTTCGTAATTAAATAATTTAATTCTTTAAAAATAAAATGAAAGTTAGGTATAAAAAAACATATTTAGCTCTGCCAAGATACTCAATCAGCTGATTCGAATCTGTTCTTGAGTGGAAGACCAAATGCATCAGCTACATGCTATCAAGTCACGTCGCTAAATGAAAATGCTGCAAAAAAACTAATGAAGAGACATCCCTTCAAATGCATTTCATATACACGTGACCACGTCAGTATAAAATGTATTAACTACAATTTATTTATGTCTCTCATTTCCAATAATTTATTTTTAGCTGATACGCACTTATCCTTCAGCCAAACACTACGATTCTTCCAATTTTAATCCCATAAACTGCTGGGCTCACGGAATGCAAGCGAGTTGAAAAATCCAAATATTTTGCATTCTAACATTTAAAAATATGAGAAAGCTATGCAATGTAAAAATTTAGATGGTCGCCCTTAACTTCCAAACGCCAGATGTCATAATGGCAGTAAATCACGCGATGTTTGAACAAAGTGCAAACTGCGGGTAGGTTTCTTAGAAAAAAACCAAATATTCAATTTTGTTGTATATTTCTTATAATGGTACGATACTATTGACATAGTTGGCTCGTAGTTATAACTATAAGCTTATTTCTAGCTATCAACTCAAACCACGGGTGTTCTGGGACGAAACACATTCACTCTACAATAAATTCAACCCACTTTCTAAAGATGTGGCAGGTCACTCCGCTCTAATTCTTAATCTTACTGTGAGTTCGGCCGATATTAAAATTAAATATTTAATATCGACTTTGATTGGAATATTCGTCCTTAGAAAAGCAAGACAGCGCAACCCAGGTGATCTCCGGCCAACACGTATTTCCTGGAATGCACTATGCCAGTCTTTACGTTGAAATTGAAGTACTCGGGGTTCCTAATGACTGTGCTAAGGTTAGATTTATAAAACTTGAAAATAAGGGTAAAATTAAATCACCTCTCTTCTTTACTTAATAACAAATTATTGCTTGTAGAGGCTCAAATCACGCATGGAAAGTTAAATTACGTTATGCTTACTTTAGCGAATCAACTATTAACGAAAATTTTGCATACAAGTGCATCGATTACTTTATGACTTCATGACGAATGTAGAATTTTGCAGAGAATTTCATTATTATTAGTATTATTTATGAATTATATTTTTAGGCAAACGCGTAATTGTGCACTGTTATCTTGTTTTGGGAAGAATAATATTACTAAAGTATTAATAATTGTTGTTGTCATATTTTTACTTTTGTTTTTATAATTCTTAACACCATGTTCAGTTGACAATATAGCAGTGGGTAAAGAAAAAATTATTACTTACACATAAATTCCTATAAATATATGTATACAAGCCATAACCAATCTGTGCCTTAAGGAAAAATCGAAAGTTGTGCAGAGGAACTCAGTAAATCCAATATGGAACTATTGCACACAGCTTAGGATAGCTTTTGTCGATCTTGCATTTCTGAGGATTGCAGTTTGTGATAGGTAAGATCATAGCATTTAAAACTTGTATATTTTCAGCATATGGAAGTTGTTCCTAAAACATTATTTTTAGCGGACAAAATGGTCGTGTGGTAGCACATCGTGTCGTTCCAGTCCGATGCATTCGGCCTGGATTCCGGCATCTTCCCCTAAGGACTAGTACCAATCAACCAATTGATAATGCAACATTGTTTATTAGGTTAGATATTAATTATTTCAATCATTACAGGTACAATAAATGTGTACTATTATTGAAATGAGTCCTTTAACGTGATTATAGACTTATTACAGGACACGTTTTGAACAAGAAGAGCACATCTATTTGCATGATGAAGATAGCAGTTCATATTGTAATTTGGATCATTCACTAGCATATAGAACAGATTTAGTCAGTTCTTAAAATTTTAAGATAGGCATTGACAATTTATCACTCGTATTTCGTTGAGTCTTTTTTGGTACTTTAGAAAATGTAATGTTGATACCATACTTTATATTCAGACTCCACAATTATCACCAACTCCTATTCTAAAGCGACAAATTTTTGTTTTACGAGTAACCGGAGCATTTGCTGATGAAACACCGATTACCGTTCATGGAGAAAGTGAAAGCACTGTGAAAATGGTTATGCAGCAGGTGAAAGTTTTATCTTATATCAAAAACTCACCATCTATCAATCATTTATATTTCCGCTGTTCAACATAGTATTTTGACACTAGAACATCCGATAAAGTGGAATAATAAATTTCTCATATGAGAAAAAGAAACTTTTCTATAGGCCCTCATTAATGCTGGCAAGAATGGCGATCAAGTTGATGAATACGTTCTTATCGAAGAGTCTATTCCTATGGTATCAGGAGAAGATCCAGTTGAACAGAGGGTAAATTACCCTCTTTTTCCATTACAAAGTGATTGTAGAATTGTAGTATTGATAAAAACAACTGAAATCATTTTAAATATCTCAGATATATATTTCTATTGGGAATTGAAGTGAAGCGCTTACGGTGTTTAGGTACTCCCTCTGAACGAACCGATCATGGATGCTGTAGCGTGCTGGAATGGATCGATGCGCCGATTTGTGCTTAGGAAGAAAGGCAGTGTGAGTGATGAGAGAGACAAGAAAAAGCGAAAAATCAGCAAATGCAGCCGTAAATTAAATAAGGTCACAATTTCACTCTCTGATGCACCATAAGTAACTACAGTACTATTTAATATTATGGTAGGGGTGACTGATGGTTGGAGGTTTTTTTTTAACCCATCGAATTGTTTACCTTTTGATCTCTTTGTAAAACGGGATCTGTTATTCGAATACTGTCATATTACCTTTCAATGCAAAAAATTAATATCTTGTTGTCATATACTTTCCGCTCACACTTGTAATCACTTGTTCGAATAAATAGCCAACTTTACGACTGAACATACTTCGACACAGACAAGCTTGAGAAGGTAAGCTCTGGCATGCCATCTGAAAATGTAGTCGATGTGAATTTGAGAGTAAAAGACCTGAAGTAAAAAGAAGTTTATAAAAGACGCTCAAAAGCACATCGATTATTAATATTTTTTTTTGCTCTTTTTGCTTTGGAATGGGCTGCACGGCAGCATTGGGTTACAATTGGATCACCTGGTTTCTTGTTGATATGCCATTTTGACTGCAGGTTTGATCTGCGCTTGATCGGCAATTGCACTAAGTATTCTGTTGAGCACTATTTGAGCTCTTTTGTGCCGTAGGTGTGAGAAAGATTTCATGTCATTTACGTATAATGTGGAAATCGTTTCAGGATCCATCTTCTCGTGCCTGGATTACTTCAATCATCAAAAGTGGAACAGGAGGAAGTTCTACATCAGTATCTCCAGGGCCAGTTGGAAAAGGAGAAGGCCATGTAAAAAGCGCTTCCAGTACACAACTTCACGGACGTTCCCTGGATGTTGAAACAACTACAGAACATTTAGAAGTAGGGGAAGGTGAGAACAGAGTTTAGTTTAAAATGTATACTGATAATTCCATTGTCAACGATTATATTTTTTGGAAAGGTATAACTATTTAGCAGGTCTGAATCCACGAGCACGTTCAATGGGTGATACCTTTCTAGTTTGTGTCCACAATGTTAGTGAAGACCAACCGTACGCGATTCTGAGAGCAAGTGTACATAGTACAGCAACAGATATTATTAAACAGGTTCACTTAAATTTACCATTTTCGTCCTTAATACGCTTTTACACAACTAAATTTAGGTGTTTGTAAAAGCCCGAAGACCGAATGTTGACGAGAGCGAATTTGTGCTGGTGGAGGAAACATGCGACGACACTGCTAGAGGAGGAGCCAACGGAAGTATGCTGCACGCACTCACTCTCTCCCGAAAGAGAAGCAATGAGCGTACGCGTTGTAAACTAACCGCATGCGTTTTGGAATGCCTGCTATGTATTTGAAAATTCTTCTGTCTATCCTATCAACACAATCTTACTATATCTTTAAGACATTTCGCTTGAAACGTTTCTATTTCAGTGTCAACTCGACAAAACACAGGGCGTTCGATCAGTAGAGTGCTCGGAGCAAATGAGAATGTATGGAAAGCTCAAACAAGATGGAAGAGTATGGGTCGATTTGTACTGGAAAATCGCAAAGAAACTGTACACTCAACCCTTGAGAAAGTGAGGGCGTTCATCTCACAACTAGAAGCAGCTAAGCAGAGCATGAACATGGAATGAGCTCGTTTCACTGTTTCCACAATTATGCATCGGCACAGGAAATTTATTTTAACTCATTATAAGTGCCACGATCGATTTTGACATTAACAGATTTTTAAATGTCAAAATCCTATAAAAACAGTATTAAGCCTTGTTTAGTATATATATATATATATATATATATTTCAATTCTTAGCATGTCAATTCATGTTTTGAATACTACCTTCTTCCTTCTCGTGCCTGTCACTTTTATTCAAATGTATATAGTATGGTATTTCACAATTATACTGGTGCCTGTGATCGTTCGCATCCACACTGCTCTGTTCAGTATTAATTTCGGCTGTCAAAATAGCCTCGGTCCCCTTACAGCAAGGATTCCACCTATTACTTGTTTTATTACAAATCATTATCATTTGTCTAGATATGCTACTCTATCTTATATCAATTTCTGAGGTATTTGTGTTAGCAGTTATCACATTATATTCTGGTGTCATAGCACGGAAAAGACGGTTTTGTTGATGTTCTGAATCCGCATTCAATACACCTTGTTTTCCTTCTGTTCTTCGTTATGATTATTGCAAGCAGTTTGTAACTAGCATGTATAGCCGAAATGTTGAAGAAATAATGCTCCAATGCCTGTTATTTCAGTAATAATTATTATGCAAGGCTAAGAATTCAGGCTAAACGGGGAGAAACTTCCCGAAAGATATCTCTGGCTAGCGTGCGGTCTATAGGGCTACCACGCAGAATATCTCGCTTTGGAAAATCGCTCACCATGGACGCTGGAGCCAAATAACGGTTTTGAGCAAAATAGGTTTCCTATGTCCACCAACACTCACTTTAATTTCGTTTGTTGTCATATAATCTCTAATGGTAATTAACCATGTAAATAGGCTCTCTCAGTGACTTTTAGACAGAGTCTAGATTCGTTGCGTTATAAGTTCATATTATTTTTAGAAACATGGTAGTGGCTTTATGAATTTATTTGTTATTATATGTATACATTTGGTTATTTTACAGTAAGTCGGAAAAAAGACTTCCATTATAGATTTCTATCTAATAGATGGCAAAAGTTAACAGTTTATGTATATTTATTGTTTTGGCCTTTAAAAATGAACCGTTATCACTTAAAGTGTCTAATTCTCACACCCCAACAAAACATGGATTTTTTTTCCATTGGTCAGTAAAGTAATACTATAAGTGTCAGAACAACCTGGGAAATCAGTAGCCTAAAGTTGTTGTGACTAATAGTACTGCATTAGTAGTATTAAGCAATTTTACAAATCAGCTGATGATGTCACTCCTTCATAAATGGATCTCATAAAGCTTAGGCTTAGCCTTAGTTATAAACTTCAAACTATTAACTTATAAGATCCTTTAAACTCAACAAAAATTGTCGTTCAAAAGTGTTTTAAACACGAGAATTTGACTTTTCGACTGTGTTAACTTCATTAGCGTTTTTCACTGGCATTTTGAGACTTTAAGAAGCGGATACCTGGGCCTCAGATGCAAGAAATCTCTTGCATCAGAACGAAAAGTTTTAAATTAATTCTAAACAAAACGATTCAGAAAATATTTGCATACACCTATGATTTTTTAACATAGAATCAAGTTCTAACCAATCATTCAAAGTTATATGTAAACTTCAGATTAGCAGAAGCCTTTTTGATCATGTAAATCTTCCGAAAACGAACTTTCGGTAGGGAACATTAAAATAAATTAGAAACAGAGTGGCAAACATTCCATAACATGCTATCATCAGAACAGATATGTTGTTGAGGATCTGCAGACCAAGGCGACTATCCATAACGCGGATAAAGGAGTATACCACGGGAATAAATATAAAGACGAGAGGTGCTGAAACCTGAAATTTCTCTCATCCTTTCAATACCAAGGATTTTCGATGAATAAAAATAGGGATCGATGTTTAAAATGTCAGAACTCAAATGACCTGCAGTATTAGGGTAGTCAAGAACCTTCTGTGCAATTTTCGGGTAACGACTGAGATATGTTTATATTTTTTCTGCAGAAGACGGTACGTATGACCAACTAAACCCAAGAGAAGCAAAACTGAATGATTGAGTTTAAAACATCTATGAAAATCTAATTATGAAATGTTAGTGAAATACTGAAGAAACTCTTACATGACAGAGTGATAACAGAAAATAAACTTGCAACTATCATCTTTGATAGGTGAAAAATAGGAATGTAGTAAATATTTTGAATTTTCAATAATTCTATTGCCCTTGGATATTTCTGAATTAAGTTGATATTTTAAACTTTTTTAAAGGAGCTGATTGTTCAAAATTTTACCTTTTCGATAAATTCGCCCCACTGCGATGCGTCAATATAGGACAGTTGAAGACACCAATTTATGGGAGAGATTAAAAGTAAGAAATATAACAAAATACAAGAATAGAATTGCATCTGGCTCAGTTTGCGTTCAACTATGCACTGGTGACGATAGAAAAATAGTTCCATTATTGAAACTGTTAAGCCACACATGAGATTCGTGGAAATACACTGGAAAATATTGTACGGTAATGAGAATTTTGTCGTAAACATTTTGTTAGATAGAGTAGGCAGTCTAAAACTAACGAGACACGTGAAAGTAGAGATTCCAAACTTATCGGTGAGAATTCCATTTCCCGCAATAGCCATTAGAGGAAGGAATGTTATAGGTTGAAAGAGAAAGGCAATACAAATATCGATGGAAGCAGTCCAAATCTTAAAACAATTTATATCTCAGAACATAAATCTTTACTTTTTTCGCATTTACTTAGAAAAGCAAAAAATACAAACTGAAAACCTGGTAGTTGAGAAGATGCCACCGATATGTCTTCATTTCGATAGTAGATTTAAAAACGATGAGATAGATTGCCAGTGTATTGAGGGCGAAACCGACTGGAGTGCAAATCTTGTAGGCCAGCAGCAGGACATCGTTGTGGNAGAGCCCAAACAGCAAATGGAGATTACTCATTTCAATTTATTTAATAACAGACTTTCGTCGATAAATACGAATTAAGGGTGGAACACAAAGGTGTTTTCTACTCTGCGACAGATGGAATCATAATAGATGTTGGTAAGAATAGTCTAATACATCAGTAATATTCACACTTGTAAATAAGACTTTTTTATAATTTGGTCTATTATGAATTCGAAAATAGGTCCTTAAAAGGATTATATTGTTGTCTATAGAGCACTTCTTCTCATAAATGAAACAGGTGTTGTCGGCTTTCAGTTGATTTTAAGTGCTTCAAACTCGAGAAAAGTTGTCGTTCATAGTATATTCTCATCAAAAGTACTTCTTCAATCTTTAATTCGAAGTTTAACTTTCCATTTTTTAAGAGGTGCCATTTACAACTTCTGCAATATTCGTAAATTCATTTTCATAGTTTACATTTTTGTTCTTCAGTGCTACAAATGAAACTGTAAGTCACAGGAAAATTCGAATAATGTGCAGATTTTGAAACGGATTTCAGGAAGAATAGAATACAAATCAGCTCTGCATGGTTATTTCTAAAGTCCTGTCTTTGAGAGAAAGTAGTTCTCGTTCTGCTCGTTTCACTTCTCAGTTCATATCAGTCAACAGAGAACATCAAACAGGTTAGATGCCACAACAGCAAATATGCGTCTCTTTATCCACAGCTTCGCGGATGCACCGTTTCTTCTTTAACTTACGTATAGAAATTATTTGCGTTGAAAGTCAGTTATTAAACAGAGATGCACTAAGTAAATCATACCTAAAATTGTATGAACATAGTTTTCAATGTCCTTCTTGAAATGACTAGCAGCTAAATGAGAAGAACTTCGTTAACTCATATCTGATGTTATTAAGCTCGAGCGAGAACTGTAGCACATATATGATCCGACCATCTTAAAACAAACTATTTTAGAGTTATGTACTGTTAAATTTGTGATCTACATCAAGTTTTGAATAGTAATGCAATTTGCAATAATTTCTGGTTGCTTCCTCTTTCTCAACCAAGTAAGTATATTGTTTTCTTCTAATTAAAAGAGACATGTATTTGCCGTTTTTAAATTAAGAAATTGCTGTACACTGCTTACATCTAGTTTTCACCGGATAATTTTAAAGACTTTGTTGTCCATTGTTTTACCCATTTTAAAAGCGCATCAATATGAGAATGAGCTTCCACTTCGTTTGTCGCTGACTGAGAGGAACGAACCCAAAGATCGTTTGCAACTCATTGCTCCTTTTCGATTCTTGAGCTTAGTGGATTCAGAAGACATTGTGAATGCTGAGTTTGACTTTGCCTATTTTTAGTGAATGTCGGTATTTAGGATGTTGGCCTAATTAGTAGGTGTAGTCCTACATCGAGATTATGAACTCAAATAAAACTAATCACTTTGCAACAAACATTCGGGTTTTTTCCTAGCAATTTTCATTGCCAAAATATATTATAGGGACTTGCATTTGAGGAGTCCAGTGGATTGGAAAGCAATATACTAGATAATATAGACGATGATCAAGTATGGAAAAACACCGACATGTCGACCACAACACCGATAAACAATGTAGAATCCGAAGGTAAAAGAATTTGTCGTAATTAAGAATATAGTTGTGCTTTATTGACTGGTTTAGAAATTAGCAGTATAGAGTTTATTTTTAATATGCAATATTGGATGTCGTGAGTGTTTCTTCTAGATTTGCTTACACTCTCTACTGAATTATGTACTGACTCGTCACTTAGTAAGGAACAACGTGATTTGATTTTAAACACTCACAATGAACTTCGAAGCCAACTAGCCTTCGGTATGGTTAAAAATAAGGAAGGAATGCTGAAACCCGGTCGGAATATTTATAAATTGGTAACTTGTTCATGTGATTAGAAGTTACGGAATATTTAACAGTATAAGACTGTTCTTTAACCATTTTTCCAAAAGCTACAAAGTAAAAACAAATCAAACCATCGTGAAAACTTTAGTTCTGGGACTGTAAACTGGAAAGCAAGGTGCAACGTTGGATTAGGAATTGTTCAACAAAATTCATGCCATCTAAGGTTTTGCATTCCTACTCCCAAATTGTCAAAATGTGAGTATCTAACTATATAATCGAGGTGACCGTGAATTAAAGGCGTAATAATGTACTAGAAACCATCGCCTTTAATAGTATGTATATTCTAGATTTAAAGAGATTTTTTTCTCGAGGGATCAAATTGGCATCCATGTATTAGAAAGAAACATGAAGACATTTAAAATATGACAAAGTTAGTTAAACATTGCACAGTAAAGAAAACAAACCCATAAAAATGGATTAAAATGTATTTAATGCTAAAAGGTGCCATTTATGGAAAAAAAACTTGAATTTTCAAGTATATTTTTAGCAAATGTTATACAAATTATATTAATAAGATCGGAAGAATTTAAAAATCTATTCTTAGATTTGGAACATCTTTCCTCTGAAGTGAGAAATGGTCTCTAGTTCATTACGGCGCCAATAATCAAAGGGCACTATTGTATTAATTAGAAAATAGATCTTCTATATTTCGAAAAGATCAATACTAGTCTATTTATTGAATACATAATGCTGTTTGTGTGCAGGTTTTGGCCGGTGTACGAAGGCACAAACCATACACTGAATATCCTAAATGCAATGTTTTCCTGGTGGTCTCAAGTGCGAACAACTGGAAATAATGATGATAAGAACAGATATTTCGGAAATCGCCACTACTATGGATGGGCGAATGTAAACAACTCATTCTTATTTAGTCATATGTACTAGCATTCAAACTACAATGCGTTTGGAAATTACCATTTGTTTTTTTTTTGCTTTCTTTCTATTCTCAGTCGTCAGATTGAACTGATTTTTTTCGGTGGTAAGACGTAATAGCTTTGGAAGAGTCTAGCCTTAATTTTATCTTTTATCATGAAAAATGACAATTTTTATGTCGTTTTTCTTTGAAATCAATGACTTTTCACGATTTGGAATTAATAGCTCACTTTATTAAAATATGTTCCATCGAGAAAAGTAATAACAATCAACGTACAAAACAATTAACTAATAGTCAATACAACTACCACTTCTATTAACATGAAAAATCCTCTCAGGCATACTTTAAACTAAACTTTTGATGACACTATCTTTTACCTCTCTTCACATCTTGCTAATAGAAGATTGGAGATCTTATTGGCATAAATCCTACGCAGGAGATTGCCCAGAGATAAGCATCAATGCCACAAGTCTTACAGACTTTATTGATGGTGTGTAAAATTGTTCTTTTGTCGTGACCATTTAATTTGGCAGGTCGTCTACTACTCTTTGTTCCAAATTCTTCCTGAAGGAGCAGGAAGTTTAGGATTACCTATCTGGAGCGCTTGATAATCTGCAACATCCTGCAACCGGCAGTTGATAGTGCCTTGATTTGACTTTTTTCTTGTAGATTCAGCTTAGGAGCACGATCCATTATTACGGTGGCTAAAAATCAATTAATTTGCGCATTTTTGATAAATAAAATTTTAAGTGTGCTATCAATTCCGATAGTACTGTTTTTGAAGTACATCTATTAAGTATATTTTCCAAAGTGCTAAATTTATCTTATAGATGGCAAAAGGGAAAAGCACTCGAATGGCATGTTCTTATCAAATATGTGAAGCGCAACAGAAGGCAATCATTTCATGTCTCTATAATGTGAAGTAATTATATTTCATACTGTATATTAATTACTAGCATAGCAGAGTAAAACTGTCATATTTTGTTCAAATTCGAATATTTATTTATCAGAGCGCAGAGCGAGAGAGAAATGATATACGAACCAGGTCGACCTTGTTGTTTAGACGAAGATTGCTTCACATATCCAAGATCAAAATGTTTAGCATCAGAAGGCCTCTGTCTTGCTCCATACAGACAGAAAGGTACCTAGAATTAGAATATACTTGAATAAATATGTAGATTAAATAATGCTTCAGATAACGGAGTCAGTAACATGTGTAACTGGAAAACAACCATGTCAGATGCAACACGAATAGCAGCATTAGATCAGCACAACTTTTACAGGTTCCATTCCTACAATTTTGCCACAATGGATTTCACTTTAATTAAACCTCAAAGAGATATAATCTCTATATTTTTCATATCGAGACTGGCTCGAGGATTTGCATGGAATGGCGAAACAAACTCCACACAGCCAGGAGCACTCCGAATGTTGAAAATGGTGAAACTTACATTACCTTCGAAATAACAAACTATACACTACTTAGTTTCAATAGATTTTTAGGAATATGACTGCGAACTGGAGAGGTACGCCTATGAATGGGCTGAACGTTGTATCTTTGCCCATTCAAATAGTTGGGATAGACCAAACCAGGGACAAAATTTGTACATGACAACTTTCGCTCATTTTGATCCACAATCAATACTTCATACGGTGGGTAAAATTTGTGCTACAATGTCATTAGTTTTTAGTTACTAGTCAGGATTAATTTTTGTAGTTTAGAAAATTTTAAGTTGAACATACTTTAAAACATTATGATAAACTACTATTAGGCAATTGAAAAATGGTGGCAAGAACTTGAGGAGTTTGGAATCCCTGCCGACAACATTCTTTCAGGAGATGTATGGGCAAAGAAAGGAAAATTAATCGGACATTATACTCAGGTAATGGTTTCACTAGTTATTTAACCGCCCATTTTTTCGTAATCCACAATTTAAATTAATGAGACATAAATAATTTGATACAATTCATTATTATGCAAGACCATCTGTCCTTGTCCTTGTAATAATGACTATTTTAGATGGCCTGGTCCCGTACATATCGATTAGGATGTGCAGTTGTCAGTTGTCCTAGCATGGGATTTGTAGTGTGTCACTATGCACCACCGTGAGTTTCAAACCTAAGATTAATTAAACACAATAACATAGTTCATATCATCTTTTCATACTTCCTTTTCCTCACTAATATTAAAATAAAGTTTGCCCACACCAATGCCAATGTATTTTAGAGGTAATCGGAAAGGTCACGTAGTCTATGAAATTGGGAGTCACTGCATGGAAAATGAACACTGCCCAAACAACTCAGTCTGTATGCGGGAAGATGGTCTCTGTGCAGTTGTACGATAGACATAGATATCGTTTTGTAATACGGAGATATTCAGTTTTATGTAAATTATCTATAAATATCACAGACTAAAACCAATCCTGTTACTGTGAGCATCACATTCACAGACCACTTAATTGGTACGATCTTTTATGTATGGCGCCTCTGTAGAAGATTTGGCGCCAATTTTTGTTTGAATGGGCCAATTACAGCGAAAAAGAGGGCGGTAAGGGAGAACGTGGGCCAATTAGAAATCGAGGCAATGCGCCATTATAGCATGAATCAGAGAAACTAGAGTGGTATGAGACACAGAGTAGTGGGCAGCAAACGCGGATCAGTGCTGGGCAATCACTCTCTGCGCACACTAATAGGAATCAAAAATGGTGAGTCAGTTTTTCGCACTATTTTAATGTTTATTTTTAACTTTTTAAATTTGTTTGATTGTCAGTTTCGCGTATTAAACACTAATAATCCCCATTTTTTTCCAGCACAATTTAAGAAGAGTTCTATAAATTTCAGAAATTTTGTGATATTTTCATTGTTCTTATTAAATATGCATAAATATTAATTTCGAAGTTTATAGACTAAGTGTTTATAGTATTTTTATTTCTACAAGATTTCGCGCATTATTTCTAAATTTACCTCATTTAGTGTTTTTTTTTGTCAGTAATTCTGTCTAAAGTTAATAGGTATAGGACGAGTGAAAAACTATTGATCTGCGGTATTAGTCATAGTGCACTGAAGTCTTCATAGGAATTAAAACTAGTTCGTCTATAAAATAGCATCTAATATGTTTCTAATACCAATAGCAAATTCGTACAGTAGCAATGGTTGTACTCACAACCTTCAATTCGATAAAATAAACAGGCTATTATTGGATTCGTAATAAACTGGTCTTTTCAGCGTGAGGTTATCTCAATCCATGTTGGGCAGGCGGGAGTTCAGATAGGAAACGCTTGTTGGGAGTTATACTGTTTAGAACATGGTATCCAGCCTGATGGTCGTATGCCATCGGATAAACAAAGTCAGGTATGAACCATTTTAATATTAGATAATGTGAAAGCGAAGCTATTTTTTTGTATTCTAGGATGATACCTCATTTTCTACCTTTTTTTCTGAGACCGGAGCTGGTCGCCATGTTCCTCGTGCAGTGATGGTTGATTTAGAACCAACCGTTATAGGTAAATACACAGCATAGTTTTTTTTTATTCCTGGAATAAGGTGAATTTGAATATAAATATAATTTTTCTTTCAGATGAGATAAGGACTGGGACGTACAAACAGCTATTTCACCCGGAACAGCTGATTACAGGAAAAGAAGATGCCGCCAACAATTATGCTCGTGGACATTATACTATCGGAAAAGAAATTATTGACCTAGTGTTGGATAGAGTTCGTCGCTTGGCCGACAATTGTTCTGGTCTTCAAGGATTCCTTATCTTCCACTCATTTGGAGGAGGAACTGGGTCTGGGTTCACTTCCCTTCTGATGGAGCGCCTATCAGTTGATTATGGAAAAAAGAGCAAGCTGGAATTCTCCATTTATCCTGCCCCACAAGTACGTGTATTTAAAGAGTTTCTTTTTAGTATTGAAACGTCAAACCTATGGACTTAGGTATCTACTGCTGTCGTTGAACCATACAATTCGATTCTCACTACTCATACCACGCTAGAACATTCTGATTGTGCCTTCATGGTTGACAATGAGGCTATTTACGACATATGTAGACGTAATCTCGATGTTGATAGACCAAGTTATACCAACCTTAACAGGCTGATTTCTCAGGTATCTTTCTCATGTATAAAATTATTTATTTGCTTATACTGATGTATACCCATTAGAAAGGTTTTGAAGATTCCAGGTGGTATCGTCAATTACGGCATCATTGCGTTTTGACGGCGCTCTTAATGTTGATCTCACGGAGTTCCAAACTAATCTTGTGCCGTATCCTAGGATTCATTTCCCACTTGCTACGTACTCTCCCGTAATCTCAGCGGAAAAAGTATGCCAAATGTTTCTTAGCATGGTTATGTTTGCGATGGATATGTTTTTAAAAAAATTCAATTAAGGCATATCATGAATCTTTGTCGGTAAATGATATTACCAACATGTGTTTTGAACCAGCTAATCAGATGGTAAAGTGCGATCCTCGTCATGGAAAGTACATGGCGGTTTGCCTTCTTTACAGGTATAGCTAATACAATATTCTTATTTCCTATTGAAACTAGTGGTCAAAGTCTATTTTTTTCCAGAGGAGACGTTGTCCCCAAGGATGTTAACGCATCTATTGCAGCCATTAAGACTAAACGTTCCATCCAATTTGTCGATTGGTGTCCTACTGGATTTAAGGTCTTTTATATAGGTCATATTTCCTGGGTGTTTAGATTAATTGGGTCATTTCCAGGTCGGGATTAATTATCAACCTCCAACGGTGGTTCCTGGAGGAGATCTTGCCAAGGTACCCCGTGCTGTATGCATGTTATCCAACACCACTGCAATTGCTGAGGCGTGGGCTCGTTTGGACCACAAATTTGATCTCATGTACGCTAAGAGGGCTTTTGTCCATTGGTATGTCGGAGAAGGTTAGTTAAAGTTTGTATTTTTAATTCACTGCATTTACAAGTATTGTTTCTATTCTAGGTATGGAGGAGGGTGAATTTAGTGAAGCGCGTGAAGATCTTGCTGCGTTAGAGAAGGACTATGAAGAAGTTGGTATCGACTCTGTTGAGGGAGATGGTGGAGAAGACGGAGAGGAGTACTAAACTTTGTTTAGTGTCTCCTAGATTCGGACTCATTGCTTTTAGATCTCCAGACACCTAGTTTGCTAAATTTAAATGTGTGCTAGGAACTGGTGTGCTAGTAATTTATTGAAATAATTAGAAAACTTTTGTTTCCATTTCGTCAGTAATCAAACAATTGTTTTAATTCTGTACGTGTATAATGTTAAATAAAAATTGGCAATTAAGTTTGAGGCAAGTGTTTTTTCGTGTTGGTTTTTTTATATGACGTTGTGTCGTTATTTCGAGAGATTCGAGGGGTGACTGAGTAGTTTTCTAACTGAGGTGTTTATTAGTCATTGAGAAGGTTCTTGTCAAGTCCTTGTGGACAGCTCGCGCTTTTGGCGAGCACCTGTAAAGTGTGATGTAGTGTTCCCGCGCGATAGCACGGTTTTAAATTTATTTTTACTCGACCTCATTGACGTAACTTGTGTCGGATTTTTCGTTGCAGGACTGGAGAAGACAAATTGCTTGGTCACGAAGGTGAGGTAGGTTGAAGTAATCGGCCTGTGTACCAGTCGTTTAAATAGGAATGAATATAGTACAGGAGCTATGTTATTATTAAAGATCAATTTCTAGTAATAGACCTCCTGTGTGAGTAGTGCCAACCTATCCGGGTCTTTTGGTAGACATGCTTCCCATAGTTGGTTAGCTTTTCGAAGTCGAAAATAATTTAGAACTACGCCAAATCTAAATTAATAGTGAAAATGAAAATAGTTAATGAAGTGAATATTTACTCACGAATCAGGATCACGATCAACGAAATAGGAGCCATCTTTGTCTAGAACAAATGGTATCGACTTCGTATGACTCACGAACCACTAAAACCAAGATTTTAAAAATGTCCAATTAGTTGTATATACTCTTTATCTAAAAGTAAATTGCACCTTGTGAAAAACAGATTCTGTGGGGAAAGTTGTTTTTAAGGTAGCGAAATAACGACCACCAACGTTGAATTTAATTAAATTTTCTGACATATCTGAAAAAAGCGTAGTAATTTGTTAGAAATACTTATATTTTTATTGTAATAATCAATAACTGGGCTAAATAGAATATTAAAATATGGCAACTAAAAAATAAAGGCAGCTGTCTTTTTATGCTATGCATATTAATGCAAATTTACAGCACTCATCATAAATGAGCAAATCGATCAGCACGTGACAGAAACCTTTACCTAAAACGTGTATATCAAGATTACTCATGTGTTTTTACCAATAATTTAATAAAGCGATTTACCTAGTTATGATAGGAGTCAACTGAATACTTACCAATATCATTAACAGTGTACGTACTCATTATAAATGAAAGTCCACAACAATTAAATTTCACAAGATTTTAGCGCGGTTAGCACTGGCGACAAGCGGAATCTGGAGATTCAACCACTCCAGCGAATTGATTTTCCTGCCACTATTGATGGGTCTATTAAAACACATTTATAGGAGTCTTGGGGCCATTTATAAACACACACTAACAAATATACTTTTAATAATTTATTTATATAGTAACTAGTTTAGACTATTATTTCTCAATATAACCAAATGTAATTTCAACTGTGAACACATGAATTATAGGTTAGTTTTTGGATATTGAATCGCGTTTGGCGGTCAATGAATGTGGAAGAGGTGAATATGTACGATGTGAGCAAACAAAGGCCATGTCGAATCTATCCCTACATATAACGGACAACTGCTATGAGAACAAATCATCTAAGACAATTACGCAGGTGAAACTTAAAAGATGTAATTTATTAGATTCAGAAAATTTAAATTAAACTATCAGTGAAAATAATAAATAATTTTTAGGTATTATGAAGAAGAAATACTGAAGAATTCGGAACTGGTTATTTCATAATTGTATCCACTGTGAATACGCACACATCTCCAGAGAGATAATTGCTGTAGTACTCGTAACCGGTTTTATCCCAATAAAATTATTTTCCATTCATGATAAACAATTATTTGTGAAAAAATCTCTAAAACTATGTATTAACTACACATGCATATAACCACAATGCTGTCCTCTAAAATATCTCCTTATTAAAAATTGATTTTCAATTGTCTGGATTTTTTGATAGATATTCCACTTTCATATATCAATGAAACATTGAAAAAAATCCAAAAAATCAGTTTTTTTAAGGTAATGAAGAACAACGAGTATATTTATTAACTGTGTGTAATGTTAGCAACTTCGGTGTATAATTTTGTAGAAGACGGGTGAGCTTCACAGCAGAATAGATTCCTAAAATTTCAATTGAAACAATGCATTTATGGGATTGGAATTTGGTAAGCTATGAGATAAAATCTAACCTCTTTGGAACTAATTTGAGCTGAGCTTATTTCTACACAAGAATCAACTTTCGTGGTCATATCAATGGTAAATTCAGTATACTCAGTTTGTTCGGGTCGAACTCCTTGATTCAACGCTCTAAAAATTAGAAAATCTCATATTAGTATAAATAATTGTCTATTACCTTTTTTAAAAATGTACTCAAATAACGTACTCTAATTTTCTCCTTGTTTTCCAAATACTGTTTAGAGCACAAATAAATATAGCAAAGCAACAGAATAGAAGAGGGGCCACAACTGACACGAGGAAGAATGCATCTGATGCTTCTTCTGACATTAGTTATTAGAAATAACTTAAAAGTATACTGTTATCTATTTAATTAAACATAAGTGACTACCGTTCTATACTTGTTATCACCTTCCTTTCCTCATTGCTAACAAAATATTAATAATCTCCATTTATTGTTTAGCTAATTTTCCATTTGAATAATTTTTTACCTCTTCTTGAATGATCCGAATTGCTGTTGGATGTATCTGGTACTGAATATGATGTAGTTCCAATAAGAGAATCGTTTTGGTGTTGGTACGTTTGGATAGTATCACCAGGTGAGCTTTCAGAAGAGACCCAAGACAGCTTCATGCGAGTTCTGTGCATTCAGATTAAGACATTGATTCGGACAGAGATTAGGAGTAGAGCGGATCATGTCACTCAGAGGAAGACGGGATTATCTCTTATACGAGGCTTCTCCGGAAACTGAACCAGACATTAAGGTGCTGGGCAGATTATGTAGCATTTTAAGAAGTAGGAACAGAGAACAAAAGAAATTCTAAGAAAATTAGAAAAATCAATTCAAATTAGCGAAAGCGCGGAAAATAGTAGTATTTTGAGGATAGGTCTAAAAATACAGCTTACAGAAATCTTCATCACTAACATCGTTTGATCCAATAATAGCTGCGGTGACCTGTGAAGGAAGAAGAGACTGCCTACAAGAAAAAATGACAATTGAAAAAAATATGAGCAAACTCGAAATTCTATTGAGTTGAGTTCATTACGTTAAGTGGACTCATGTAAGCAGTGCGCCTGCCGCTTGTGAAATGTGCATTGTGCAATGAAGACGACATGCACAATGAACACTATAATTGCATGTGAAGAAACAGAACAAAAACGAATGAATGGGAATTTTTCAGTCAGCAGAAATCAACTACTGCTCTATTAAACCGGCTGAATAAATATTAAAACTCCGTCAAATACTCGCTGAACAGTAATATCATGAGTTTTTCAAAGCCAAAATGCGCTTTTAAAGTCTCAATGCATCACATTGCACTAATTTTAACAAGACAATATTGTTAATCATGTAACATAATACCTTTGTTGTTTTTGGTTCTATTTTTGTACCATGTACTAGATAAAAATATAAATTTTTACAATACATACTAATTTTACCTATTACAGTGTCGGTAAGTTTTCTTCACTGTGAGAGGAAACAAATACTCAACGTACATAGTGTCCATTTGTAATAATGATAAAATTCATATAAAAGTTTGCAAATTTTCTTCTGTTAGATATAAGTAAATTGAAATCAAAGAATCTTATTTCCACATAAACAATTCTAGAGCAAATAGTCAATAAATTTCATTATACCAGTAGAACAAGGCACCTTTTGAGTGCTACAGTTCGTCCCTTTTCTCGTTCTGAATAAATTACATTTACATTAATGTTGTTTCATAAAATAATTTCATAAGTATTAAATTCTTGCATCGTGTATACTAACCTTATCATTTTTGTCGATAACCTTAGTTTCTTTCCCTTCTTTCCTTTCTTTTTCTTTCTTGTTCTTTTTTTCCACCCTATCTTTATGCTCCTTGTTGTTATCCCTTTTATTGCTCTCGTTAACCTTCTTGTCTTCACTTTCATTATTTTTTTCAACTTTTTTCTTCATGGGTTTTTCATCCTTTTTATCGTCTTTTATATTCTTCTTGTCTTGGTCTTTTTTTTCCTTTTTATTTTCAGCCTTGTTTTGTTTGTCTTCCTTCATGTTCTTATTTTCCATGTCCTCCATATCTTCCTCAGTCTTCTGTTGTTTTTTATCTTTTTTATCCTTCTTCTCATCTTTCTTTTCCATATCCTTCTCGGTTTTTTCTTCTTCTTTCATCTCCTTTTTATTCTTCGTAACCTTTCCACTATCCTTCTTCTGTATTTTATCTGCATCTTTATCTTTCTTACCTTTCTTCATCTCTTTGTCTATATTTTCCTTGTCTTTTTCGTATTTTTTCATACTTTCCTTATCAATCATCTTTTCTTTCATTTCATCGACTTGATGTTTCTTTTGAACCTAAAATCATTATTATTTTTCTTAGTAGTTAAACTCCAGTTTCCATTTTGTTTATTTTCAACCACCTGTTCTTTGGTAGCTGTTTCAAACTCCTGGAGGGCACGTTCCATTCCTTGGATGATTTGCGGTACAAGGGGGTAGAAATATTTGTTATTTTTGTATTTTTTTTCATTATTAACCGTCAAAGGATTACCGTCAGTGTCTGAAATGGAATAAATAAATTCAAGTATTATTAAAACGAATTAATTGGTTACAACTACTTTTGGTTATAATTGTATTATTCTCGTAGCAAATCACTTTTAACTATTACCCAGAAATAGGATTCGTGGTATGTAACCACCATCTGGAGCATATTTAACATCATCAGGCTCGTCGTCATCTTCTACGTTTACCATTACGAAATTTTTAGAAAGTTTAATGAAATCTTCGACATTTGGAGAAGAATTGAACTCTCGCTTAAGACCTGAATGTCAAACATATTAGGTAAACCATTAGATCCTGAAAAGACAATAGTGGTAAACAATGGTCTAATCTTTAGTTGCTGTTGCAGTAACTAACTTATATCTATTTAATTATAAAGCCTACCTTTGCAAGCTCCGCACCATGTTTTATGAATAAGGAAGAATATTGGTTTGTTAAGATCCTTGGCAATTCCAGTTGCTTTACTCCATTCTACCCATTCGATTTCAGAACGAAAACCTTAATAAAATTTTAATGAATACATTTTATAAATCAACTATCTGGTTTTTAAAAAAGGGATAATTTATTTTGAGCGTATGTTTAATAACAGATTATCAGCTGGTTTCGTACGTGCTACGTACCATTTGAAAGGTCCTTTTTATCGGATTTCTTATTTGCAATCACGAAACAAAATAGGGCTGCATACAATACGAATCTCATCCTAAAAATTACTCATGTTTGAAGCGAAAGAACACTTGCCACATTATTAATAGCAGAACAGCGAAAACACTTTACAGTACTACAATACTAAATCCGAGCAATTAGTGTCAGAAATATTATTGAAGAAGTATATGTATCTCGAAAATAGAAAGTATGGAAATATGTACAGAAAACTGTGTCAGTTCTGTAAATGGTTCTTTTCTAATTGGGTGACCCACCAAGAAAAGAAAAGAGGAAAATGCTTGGGGTCAGAAGTGGGTCGGAACGTAGGCCAAGGACGGAGCGAGAAACGACCAAATCGATTAAATCACGATTAATATTAAAAAATGATTATTGTAAGGCTTTACAATAAAGTATATTATTAACGGAGTGATAATAACACGCTACAGGTAATTTAACTACGTTTAGTTCCTAACCACGAGGAATAACCTCCACGTTATCTTTTGAAATCACACTTATTGGAATAATATTATTGCTTTACTAGATTAATTCTAAGAATAGTTCTACAAATTGTTCACTCTATATTCTATGGAAATACGTCTTGCACTGTTCGAAAAAACGGAGAGAACTACATTATTTACGAAACGAACAACATAACAACATAAAAGCAACGAAATTTACATTTTTTACATATTTATACATCTTTGCAAAATGTCCGTAAACGTGTACCACCAATATTCAAGCTTACATGTGTGATTGAGATCAACTCCAGTTTAGGAATACCCACTACTTCTATACAAAATCCTATATACACAGAACTCGCTTAAATATAACTTACATAGATAATGCTAACATCGATACCCCATTTAACATATATCCAATATTAAATCCACCCATTATATAATCTCGTGATGCGTATCATAGTTCAAGATGAAACTGCAACTCGTCTTCGTCAAAATCACTTTGAAATTTTTGAGGTGATGATGAAACATGGTTTTTCTTAGATAGGCTTTGCACGATTGGAGTGGATACCTGAGAACAGTTTGACTGTGAGTATAAAAAACTGACTACTACAGCAAAATAAAATTGCCATAATTGTACAATTATTTAAATACTGAAATACAATTAGTTAATATTTCCGGTAATAAGATTGTTGGTGACAGTTAGCATATTTAAGAAAAACATATTTTAATCCCTTACCCGTTGATCAATCCTGCAATGATTTTCGGAGATAATTTTGTCATATCCTTTGGCAGGCGTTTGTTCTAATGCAGTTCTCTGGGTCTGAAACTTGATGTACGATGTGAATAGGTTATATGATATAAGTGAGACAAGAAAAGTGATAAAATAAGAATAGTATAAGAATACAGTAATTGGCTATAAGGTGCTATTTCACCTTCTCAGCAGTACGATATTGAACGACAGCGGTCTGCATTGATCTTATTCGGGATACTTGCTGAAAGCGGGCCAGTAATCAATCTCGAAACAGAATGATCGTAAAATATGTACACTTTAGATTTGATCAATTTTTGCTGATATTTTTGTCCATTAGAAAAAGATGATAACGAAACGTAATACTTATAGAACTTAATGTCATGCGACTTCTTGTACAACCCATAACCTTTAACTTAATGATTTTATGATGTGATCAGAAATACAACTCTATTTAAAGGCTTAAATGACAGCCCTGCTGAGCCGTACTATGTTTAAGTGATGGCACGTCCATTGCGCATGAAGAAAGGCAAGAATGCTGCAAGAAGAAACAAAAATACTGTTGCGAAACCCAACACCACTACGACTCATAGACCAGAATAGATGTATCAACAAAGAATCAGGGATAGTAAATGGAAGCACTGCACAACAGCTGTGTATAATTCGGGAACTAGTTAGTGTAAATCAATGTAGTCTGAAGAAATAAGGTAAAGTACTGGGAGAAATAGATGGATGTTTTGAGATAAATATAGCTGTAGATATTTACTGTGAGATAACCAGAGCTGAAAATATGAGGAAATAGTTAATATTTTCATTTTGCAGATGTCAGTAATGATAATGTAGGCAGCAGCATCGATCGCAGCACGAAATCCCGACTCAAAGGCAGGGCGCGCGACAAAAAATGCCTGATCAATATAAGGTCCAGAAGCTTCCGCACAATTATTATTCTGCGCATTACGAGTGCTGACTTCTGCATTTACTTATCTATTGGAAATGCTACAATCATCATTCACGCTTGAAGTAAAACCATAAAATCGCAAAGTATTCCGTGCATTGAACAAAGCCTGTTTATTTATATAAAGTTCTTTCTGCAAATTTCACTTGCGAGTTTTCGATTACTACTTCTCATTCGATCTAAAACTAATCTATTGATTTTGCTATAGTATTAATCAAGCAACATATTTCCATGAAACGATAGTATGATACAGTTTCGAGACTGGTGAAACTTGTTACTAAGGTTCTTAATAAATCGGTTCACTCTCGAGACTAGTTTACTTGCTTATATTACTAACAATGGCTAAGAAAACTGAAACGAGCACAATCTATGGAGAAAAATGAGACTCTGTTTATCATGACGTGAAATTTTACCGCGTTGTTTTTAATCCAAAAGTCAGAGATGACCTTGTAGCTAAAAAATGCTTACTTTTACTGTCTTTGATCTTATCTCCTTTGGCTTAGTGTTTATTATGGTCTCAAGTGATGTTAATAATAGAAAAAAATAATTCTACTAGATTGCATTTTCAGATGTTGCTCCATTATAGTCTATGTCGAACTATGCAAAATCATTACTGCAAAACAGTAAAAGGCTAAATTACTATATAGAAGGGAAAACCATAATAAGAATAATAAAAAATTTTAATCGTAGAAAGATAGCTGCTCATTTTCCTAGTAAATAATAGGAATACTGTAATCTATCTATCAAAAGAAATAAAAGATTTGAAATAGTAGTTACATCACTTTTAAGTTACTTACTTCAGGAATTAAAAAACTGGACGGATAAATTGCTGTCATCTCATCCACAGGGAATAAAGCTTAGTGTTTTATTACTGTGCTATTCTTCTTTGCTTCGTAAGCTGGTTATAAAACTTTAAGAAAACACTCGAAAGTATCAACCACTGTTGTCCTAAAACTTGATGACAATATTAAAATCATTGTATAGTACTTATATAATAAACAGTTCACTTAATGGAATGTGGTTAGTCATAAGCTACCTATCAATAGTACCAATAAATAACGTAGTACAATAACAATTATTTTCGATGATTTTTGTTGGAAAAAGCAGTGGTAAGACTTAAAAGTATTTGGAAATCCGAAAATAAGTTTAAAAAATGCGTTTGATATTACTTGTACAGGCTAAGGATAAGGCAATATTCACTGTGAAAATGACAAGCGCATTAGTCGAAATTAATTTTTGCTAAGTGACTAACGTTATGATTCTATGAAGACTGATAGTTCTGAGATCGTTTAAAACTAGTTGTAACTATGAAATAATTATGAAAATTTCAGTTCGCTATATTCTTTTATTCTTCTAGAAATATTATTATATGTAATAGAAATTTTAAAACTAAAAAATGCAGTTGGTTACAAGTTAGTTGATTTGTCCAATGCTTAGATAACATCCTTTCTGATGGATGACCAGTTCTTATGAAAACTAATATTTTATTTATTTCTGATATGACTACGCTTACAGATTCTTATATTCAATCCATGTTAAAGCAATGAATATAGAAAAATGATTTCATTGCGAACGTCATAATAACATAATTTTATTATAAATCCATTTCAAAGTTAATATGATGCAAAACGAATTTTAAATAATAAGATTGATGAGAACTCCAGAAACAGCAATATAATATATCTGATCTAAATATTACGATGAAGTTATTGAGCACAACTAGGTGATTAACGTAAAAAGAAAAAGGTACTGATTAAATACATTATTGCCATAATTACGTATCAAGTATGATTAGAACACTACTATATTTCGTTGAAATAGAAAATACAGAGAAGACGCACTATCACCCATTACAGCGGGCAAGAACAAACATTTGAGTACTTGGGGTAACAAATATTTTCTAAATAAGCCCTCTTTGCAATATTTTTATTACTCAACATCTAAGTTAACTAGAATTATGTTACCATAATTTATTTTAAATGCAACAAAACAGTATAGAATTAATGACTTCTTTGGTCTTGAGTTTGAATAAAAATATCTTGGTTTTTCTTCGTCTTTATTTAATTCAACGTCATTTTAATCAATGGATGCAATAGATAAAAAATAATAATAGAGTCGACATTTATTGTGGACTACATAATGTATCATGTAGCAATTGCTCTAGATGTTTCTGGATGTGCCATTCATAAATAACAAGTCATACTGTGTTTATTTTAGTCAACATAGTAGTAATAATATGCATCAGGTTTTTAAAGTATGGAATAGATAAATTCGTATTTTTAGACTTATAAAATCCATTTTCAGTTAGCACATCATCTAATATGCTTATTGTCGAACTTAATGTTGTCCGATTACTCGACCACAGTAAGCTTATCTCTTGACAACGTAACCATTACTACTCTTAACTGACTAGTATCCACTGTAAAAGTTTTCCGTTATGATTTTAGTCAGAAAATCAATTTTCTTTACTTCATATTTCAAACTATTATTTATATAAGTTAAAGACATTATAGATCCTAATAAAGCACTAATCGTACATTAATAAAACAGTAAAAGTAAAAATTACGTGTTATAATATTGTTTGGCGCTTTAAACAAAAATGAGTTAATCGAAATAGATTCTTTTTTTAATATAAATATTATATATAAAATATAAAAGCAAACTGAATATTTCATGAAATAATCTTAGTACGTTTTTCTGGTTACTGTACTTACATGTTTTACTGTGTTTATAAATTTTTTTATTTGAATTAAATATAATTATTGTTGAAAATTTGTTCTTCAATTATCTAAAAAATGACGTTCTTATAATTTTAGTCATTATTATGGTGTTTACTATCTAGAGTCTTTGTAACATGCTGCGTATTTCTTCATGATGTTGAAACTATAGTTTATCATTAAATCGGATTATTATCTACGACAACCGGTGTCAAACGCGGGTATCTTGGAAAACAGGAGATAATAACGCCACCGCAGTCTTCTCACAGTGATAAGAGATTGAGTGAGCTTAGTTTCCATGTTTAAATCCGTAATTAAGTTAATTTTTTTCCAATTTACTATCTTAATACTTATCAGTGCAAAGCAACTATTTAATCTCTCATACTCATTAGTATACTATTTTGTATAGTTTTTGCTGTTTATGGCATCTACTGTATTTTTTTATGCGCCGCGTGACCTCGCGGAATCCTTCCAACTGTTGGTCGCATCTTTGATACGCACATTTATATCACTTAATGTTCCACTAAATAGGTAATGCTATTTCTTATATTTATTTAAAAGCTTCATTCGTTAGCAATGAAGAGATATATCGTCGACTTGTAACCTTTGATCTTAGTAAACTCCAAATCATTACACTAACAAGGTTTCTGCTCTTCCATCCATCTTATTTGTATGGTATCTCCAACCAACTAATAATCGTCTTCTTTATAGTTGTATTGACTATTAGAACCTGATTTTGTTTTATACTTCTTTTTAGTATTTGATGTACAATTGTCACGATCTATCATGAATAACAAAGTGCATTTATTTTGTCAAAGTTGCAAGACATTTTGATTAAATTATCATGCTTCAGTAGTTTAACGAATTATGAGAGTGTTGCAGATAAAAATTACTATTTCTGCTTTGCGATCTAGCTTTTGATCGTTGAAAATCGCCTGATCTGACTAGGTACTAATTATTTTTAATAATTAATCAATGCACTATGTATTAATATTTTATTTTCCACATTACTCTTAATCACTTTTGTTCTTGTCAAGCAAAAGATGATGTAAAATCGGCAATTTAAAAGTATGGAAACAGTTGCACCTTGTTCGTTTTGTGGTCTGAACGGACTTTTCAGACCAAATTACGCCCTATCTCGTTTGTTTCCCTGACGCACTATGATAAAGACGCGTCAGTCATATTTTGCTCAAAGCTTTTATCATTGGCAGGATTCCTGGAAAAGTAGCGAGAAATGTTTTGAAGATTGTAGTTTAAAGATATGATATTTTATACGCTACAACATGTTTATCAGTTTTAATGCTCAAACATAGTTATTAAATTTTACAGATATCATCGATGCTGCCGGGATGGGACCGTTTGCTGAGCACATAATCATTTTTGCATCTGCCTTTTTTTTTCCGCCTGTAGCTCTAACACTTCTTCTGGTTGTTCTTTTAGCTACATTTGGAAAATCATTGGGACTAAGAGAAATCTACGTTAATACATTAATAAATATATTCGAGGTATGGATATTTTAGAACATTGAGGTTAATTAAAATTTTTAAACTTTTCTATATTTAGTGGGGAGCCCGTCAGATAAGGACATGTGAGAGGACCAGGCGAAAGGAGAGTGGATTGATTCTTCCCGAAAATCTCTCGGGGTCATCTTCGGAAGATGAAGCTGCTTCTGATGAAGAAGACTCATATGGGCTGCGTAGAAGACATGGTTCAGGAACAAGTAAGTTTTGTGCACCTCAAAGTTGGATAGATTTTTATAACATTAATAAATTACGTTTAATTATTCCACTATATTTAGGTTATTTTGGTACACCTCAAGGTCGTGTTTTGCATGTTGAGTATTATTTGTGTTGTGTTTACAGGTCTCGCCTCTCTCTCTTCAGTTTGTAGCAAAAGAAGTCGACATGGTTCCGGAAGTAGCAATTGTACATGTTCCTTTATTAGCATGCCTTTCGCCACTTCTTATTATATTTTGTTTATCAAATGCGTACTAGTAGCGCATTAGTGATGAACATGTTAAGAATCTTCAAGCAATTGTACCTTCTATATAGATTCATATCCAGTTTTATGCAGATGTCTAGCTGGTTCGCTAATTCAGTTTTGCTTGAAATGGTCTTACACTTTAAAACAATTTTTAAAATGTTCAGTGGGCATCATCCGACGAGAAACACAAATTCATCTAGATGATGAAGATGAAGGATTAATTCCGGATGAAGTTTTTGTAAAGAGTAGAGGATGGGCAGCTATTCGAGACTCCATTGATTTCGTTAAGGTAATTTTTATGTCCAGGGTTTTATTTTAGACCTTTTCCATGCCATATTTTAGGCAGGAATGGAAGCTATAATTGAAGATGAAGTAACTAGCAGATTTGAAGCAGAACAACTAGTCTCTTGGAATATGTTAACAAGAACTAGCATTCGGTTTTACCAATTTGTCAAGTACGTTTTGATAGAATTTTTCAATTGAGATTTGCATAATTCAACATTATTCGTTCCGTTAAAATGTGGTATCTTCTGGACTCATATATAGAACGATGTAACCGAAAAATGTTCCAGTTGGAAGCTAACTACTCTTTGGGTACTAGGATTTCTCTTTCGTTATTGCTGTATGCTACCGCTTAGATTCACTTTGTTTTCTATTGGTTTGCTATTTTTGGTTGTGTCCACAACAGTCATTGGTGTATTCCCAGAATGTGCTTTTAAAAGGTAATTTTCATTAGATTATGTTTTTAGTTTTTACTATATTTTTGACATGGTATTATAATTGATTTTCTTCAGGAAATTAAACTTCAAGTGCATGCTAATTTGTTACCGTATTTTATCCAGAAGCCTGACTGCAGTGGTGAAATTCCATGATGTGCATAACAAGGCACAGAGTGGAGGTTTTTTCTTTAAAATTTAATTATATATTTTGATTTAAGCTACTTTCAATTTCTTATTTTTATAGGTATATGTGTCGCTAATCACACATCTCCAATTGATGCTATGATTTTGTCCATTGACAATGTTTACGCTCTAATTGGACAGCGTCATGGTGGACTGCTAGGCTTAATTCAGCGTGCTCTCAGCCGGGCTAGCAGTCATATATGGTTTGAGCGAAACGAGGCGAAGGATCGTTCTAAAGTTACTTCAATGTATGCTTTATTTTTCCTCATTACCAAAGTTTTAACATATATTAATAATTTATTTAGGCTTCGGGATCACTGCAATGATCCTTATAAATTGCCTATTCTTATCTTTCCTGAAGGAACATGTATAAACAATACATCCGTTATGATGTTTAAGAAGGGATCTTTTGAGGTAATCTGTATGTATATTTCTTATTTTTCTTGTATGATAGTATATCTATCTATGTTAGGTTGGTACAACAATTTATCCGATTGCTATGAAGTACGACTCACGTTTTGGTGATCCATTTTGGAACAGTAGTGAGCAGTCATGGTTTGAATATGTTATGAGAATGATGACTTCATGGGCTATTATTTGTAATGTCTATTATCTTCCTCCTATGGAAAGGAATGTGAGTTCTATCTTCCAAATTCGTTTTAGACCTAACCTGTTACTAAATAAATAATTTTTGAAGAACTTTAGGCTGATGAAGATGCAGTTGATTTTGCCAATAGAGTGAAGAAAACTATTGCCAACAGAGGTGGTTTGGTTGATCTGGAATGGGATGGAGGTTTGAAAAGAAACAGGGTGCCACCAAAACTTGTCGCAAAACAACAGGAGAAGTAATGATTTTCTTGATCTCCTTTCATCTCATTAAGGGAAATATTTTAGAAATTATTAATACTAATGTATTCAGATATGCCCATAGATTGTCACGCTACACTTCTACTTCGCTTACTCGGTCTCAAGAAGCGGAATATGCAGGGGATTGTGGTATATTGCTAATATTTAAACAGCTTTGACTATTTGGTAGTATATCACAATCATAACACTTAATCTTTATAATTTGGCAAATATTATTAGTTTTCTTAGGTTCTTCCCATTCTAGGACTCTTCCTATCTCCTGTATCGGGTTATAACTCTTTAGAGGAACTTCCTGAAGACACTGTCATTAGCGCTGATGAAGATAGATCTAAAACAGATTATATTATTGGGGCGGATAATGAAGGTAAAATAGCCTTTGAATAATCATTGGATCTATTTTTGACTGTGTGATAGATGCATAGATTTACAGGATTTGATATTAAAAGTGACAACTCATCTGATCTTGGTTTTGATAGTTCACCTCCCCGTTCAAATCCCTTGGATCCTCATTCTCCAGAAAAAAAAGTATAAATTACTTCATTAAGTTTTTTTCATCAAGGAGTTACCATTGTTTTTCACTGCAACTATATTTATAATTATTTCTTGAAAGTATCGTGGTAATGTATTTTCCGAGAATCCATTGTTATTGTATTAGCTGTTAATCGATTATTTTTATATTACTTGAGCTAATTTACCATTGTCCTTTCTTAATCTAAGTCTCTAAGCAGGTCTTATGATAACTGTGCCGAATCCAATAGTCATGGGTTGAACTCTATTCTTTTATACCTCTGATTTATGTTTTACGAACATTTCTTTTCAACAGTTTGTGAAACCATGCTTGCCCTTTTTGAGTTCGTTTTTAAGACGGGTTTAGGTCCGATACAAGTAATTTTTCTGGGGTTTTGTTCTGGTTATCTCTATAATAACGAGGATGAAACATGATACTTGTAATGTTGTGACATTGTATCTTGATTGAAGACGTCTACACTTGAACAGAGTTTTCGTACGATTGTATTTTTTGAATCTTATTCAACTAATACGATGTCACATTTAGTTGCCTATTTTGATTTACCTCATTAAAAAATTCGAACAACTGAATGTGGTAACCTTGATTACTCTGTATACAGTACAGGCTGTTCGAATCGACTCTTGTTTTGTTCCAGTTGGCTTGTCCCATTTTCACTAAGAAAGCGCTTATTAAAAAAGCTAAATTATTGTATTTGCTTTTCATCTTCGTCTTGTTTTTTTCAGTAGGAGTGCACCATTTTGAGAATATCCGATAAAAAAGTCCAAGAATTATACTTGATATTAAGTGTGAATAAGAAAATGGATAAGATACTAATTGAGTAGAAAACCTCTCTAATAGTAATCTTACACCACTTCAATGGTTGCAGTAAGGAGTACATAATGGGTAGTCAAAGAGGCGTGACCGACCGGCTGCTGTGGCTGGTGCAGTGAGCATTATGAGATGTAATATAGTCTTGTCCAATAGACGCTAGTTTGCGTATAATTCCAACATTTTTTCGTTTTTAACTGAAGTTACTCTTATTCGAACGAAAATATTTTTTCACTGATAACGGCGTCTAAAAATTCACTCAACAACCTTAATAAGTGAAGATTTAACGACTGTTTTAACTACCCGATATTCATCTAATGTAATCCTTGCGGTCTGCGCGTTCATATTACAACGACCGCCTGCATGCGCAAGGCTGTCCACTGTCACACTTACCCTTCAGAGACATTTTACAATCATTACCAACAGTAATTGTTAGAACAGGAGTTCTAATTCATGTACTATGTTTACATATGCTAACTTTTTTAGTTTAATGCTAGAAATACAGTACACCTATTGTACACTCACCATTCACCATACCTGCTTCATTTTTGTATTCATATATTTCTCAGTCTTAAATTTAAATATTACCAACCATGTGATAGGGTCCTTTTCAAACTTTCAGACGAATGATACACCTGCATGATTTCATACTATTTCTGTTCATATTATGCTTAGGCAAATGCAGTCCTTTCTATCGCACTTTATTATATGGCGAAAAGTTTAAAGGATTCCTTTCAGTAAGTTAATTGTATATCTTTATATATAGTATACCAATATTTATTCATTCTATTAATAGAAAAATGACCTAAACAAACCTTTTACGTATCTTTTACAAATTAGCGCTAAAGTACAAGTACACCTATGGGAAGGTCTATGAGAGAAATAAAATATTAAAATGAGAAGAATATCCTTTGCCTCCGTATTATATTATTTTAACATTCAGGATATAGTACATTTATTGGTATGATGATTCTAGTAGTCTTATGACTAATGGAACCTGTTTGATCACCATCAACCATTAGCTACTCAACCGTTACTATCACTCCCAAGACCTGATAACATCAACACTGCGCAAGACAAAGGAAAATACTAAATTTCTAACATTCAATATACATTTTCTAAATTCACTGTTAAATTCGTAAAGTATTATGAGTTGGTTTCTAACTGGAACTGCGCAGTGATCAATTATTGCCAATACGTTTCATTTACAATGTATACATAAACTCGTGAAAAGCTAATGTTTTGTAAATATTTAAAAAAAATAATGGCATAATACAACTAATATATTGATAATATTGTAAAACATTCAGATCTCACCTGTTGGAAATGACGAATACATTGTGTCTTTTGATGTCAAAGAATCTGAGGGGGATGTACGTTGGGCCGTACACACTGCATCTGCACCATATGATATGGCAGTCATGACGGAAAACTGTAAGCGAGTAAAAAAAAGTCCCCATATTCTGCGAAACATGACGCTAGCTGACACTACAGTACATGGATGGGAAATTATTGGACACACAATTGTTCTTGCCAACGAAAATGAAGTTGGTTTTATCATCGTAATTAGCCTTATGTTTTCTATTGATCTATAATAACCATACAGCTTGAAAATTCAATTAGTGCTTCAGACTTTAGCATGTGCCACGGTAATATTGCCAGGTCAACCTTTATTGAGGGCTTCGTTTCATGTGAACCCTATTGAGGGACACATACATGTTATCCCTCTCAAGGACAAGGTTGGTTTCCTGTTTCAATAGTTTAAAAATTTGAATAGCTTTTTCAATTGAAACAATTATTGTTTCTTGTAACAAAGGTTTTTTTCAGAATAACTTAATAAATAAGAATTATTTCTCTAAGATAGTATCATTGTACCTATAGCTATGAATACAGGTAATGCTATATTCTTTCATGTAGAATATTAAAGGTACGATTCCTTCCCGATCTCAAATATCTGGCTAAGTTTGAAGAGGTTGCTCCCGAAAAGGAGATTATCGACTGGGCATTCGTTGAGAAATGTGGTAGCCCCAATGTACAACAAAATACTGATGGGAGCGAATTAGGAGTTGATTCTCGAATCGCCATCACTCTTGGTTTGTAAATAACTGAAGTTTAAAATATGAGATAAGTGGTAATAATCTATTTCAGAAATTCCCACAAACTATTCACTGCATTCTTTTGCTCTGTTTCGTGGTGGGAAACCGTTTGCTTGTGCTCCAATTCAGAATGTAGAAGTAAGAAATATTAGAACAGAAGATATAATCTTAAGTCAAGTAAGTTATTAGTAAAACTTAATTGTACTATAGTAGGATTTCATTTCTACTTTTTCAGCCGCATTACTTTGAGCCAGTGCACATTTCAGCTGAAGGTGGACCAGAACAACTACACATTAGGTAATTTCGGAGCAATTTCTCTGTATTAAATGCTATAAGTGAAACTTTTTTTTTGTTTCATGAATAGAAACAGCTGAAAACTATTAAACGGCTATTGGTATTTTCTCATGACCTTCATGCTACTTGTCGTATTTGCTTTTAGAGATGATTGCCTCGACCTGTCCACCGAGACTATTCACAAGAAATATGAGAACTTTTATCCATCAGTCAACATTTTCGGTCCAGAGAGCATAATGTTGAAGGTAATCAGAAATTAAAGATTATGAAAACCAAATATGAGATACAGAATATATAGTAGACACTGTTAGCATATAATTCTTTGTAGAAATATTTCAGTCTTTGGTGATTAATGGATCATGTTCTCCTCTACGACCACAGTTTCCGAGACCTGCTGCAACCGCATATTTTATACACCCAATAATTGGAAGGTTAAAATATTTAGATGTTAATAAATATTATTTTTAAAATTATTTATCAACCCCTTTTCTACAGCAATTTATCATAATTATGTGTGCTTTTGGCCCGTATGTATTTGAAGATACAACTCTAAAAAATTGATATCATTGTTTTAGACTCGTAATCGTGGACACTGACGATAAGATCTTACTTACTGGAGAGCTAAAACATGTCTTTGATGCTTCAGCTACAAGAGCAACAATTCAGGTTTGTTTGTGCTCACTGAGAAAGAACATTCATTTATGTGAAATATACGAGATTCCTAAGCGCATTTCTTCAGGTATCTGACAAGTGGACTGGACCAACGGGGTGTCCTCAATACCTTGAGTGTGCCGATTGCTACACAATTGAGGACGCTGCAGTTATTGTTGGAAAGGATGAGCCAAGCGGTATTCTGATCATTAGTGTCGTGACGATCTAGTTTTTTTGGAAAGTGACCTAATTAATTTCAATATTCACTTGAAATTTTGCAATTAATATTCTAGTTACTCTGAATGGAGTTCTTCCATGGTTTGAGATTAGTACGGTGAAGTCGATCATTGTTGACCTTCAATGGACAAAAGTGAGAACTACTTATGTAAGGATATTTGTAGCTCTTACAGCTTTCTCATGAATTTAGGTATGTGCAAACTTGACTCAGTTACCTGGAGGAGCCCTATCAGCTCATGCACTAATCAAGAGAATATCTCCAGTGTCATCTTCAACAGTTGCCTCAATTGTTGTATTGGAATATCCAGCTAACAATTATACAGAGGTAAGATTATAAATATTAGTAATTATTTTTCGTACAGGTATAATACAGACTATAAGGGCAGACTGATTTTTCAGGCTTTAATAAATAAGCATCAATCGTTTTCTGCTGCTGCTGCACACTCAAGACCTTTAGATTCTTCTATAACAAGTGGACCACCATGCGGGGAACAAAATCTAGGACCAAGCCAGAAGGTAGGACTTGAGGAATATTGTATATATTAGGTGTATGCAAGAGTTTTAGCTGTTTTTTTCAGCACTTTGGTATAACTATTCAAAACTTAAATAAATTTTCAAATTTATACCTATTTATAGTGTTGATATCGTAGTTTCTGAAAAATCACATGTCATGATTTATTGGTAAACAAAGCATCACAAAACAGTAACAAACACGATGAGCCACCAAAAACTGCATATTCGCCACTGTATTCTCTACGAGTTTCAACAAGGGGAAAGTACTGCTGGAGCATGCGAACCCATTCGCTCTATTCTTGGTGAAGATGTTGTTTTCCACAGCACTTGTAGATATTGGTTTCGATATTCTAAATCCGATGACCGAAAACGCTCTGGAATGCCACAAACGTTGAAGACTGATGCTTTCAAAGCATTGCTGGATGAAAATCTGTTTCAGACACAAAAGGAACTCACGGAACGGATGAGAGTTGATCAAGTAACAATTTCAAGACGATTGTATGAGATGGGAAAGATTTTGAGGCTCGGAAAGTGGGTACCGCATGAGCCTAAGCCGAAAACAGCATCAGCCGCCATCTCAACACATGCATCTCGTTATTTGCTAGGCAACGTAGATAGGATTTTTTGTGAAAAATTGTTACCCGTTCTGAAAAACGGATCAGATACGACAATCCTGATCGTACACATTCTTGGGTAGACCCCGGCCAGCCATCAACGCCAACGGCAAGTCGAAACATCCACACCAGTAAAGTTCTTCTGTGCATCTGGTGAGATATGAAAGGTGCGCTGTTTTACGAGGCCCTCCAACCAGGTGAAATGGTTACTGCCGAACACTACCATCGTCAATTGGTTAATTTAGCAGACTTAATAGAACAGAAAAGACCATTTAATGGACAAGGAAGTAGGAAGGTAATTTTGCTGCATGACAACACTAGGCCGGATGTAGTTTTGAGTACTCTGCGAACATTTTGAACTTGGGTTGAGAAGTTCTCCCGCCTGTGGTTTATTCTCCCGATTTGGCGTCTTCGGGTTAGCATTTATTCTAGTCGATGCAGGACTGTTTAGTTGGACAACGTTTTTGAAATGTGGCCGACGTACGAAAATGGATCGATGGATTCATTGCCTTCAAGCCGATGTTGTTCTTTCGCAAAGGAATCTGCAATTTACCCGAGACATGGCAGGTCATAGAAAGCGAGGGAAAATATTTTGAAGATTGAATTGTATCTTATTTAGTATTGGAATAAATTGGAAGTTTGGAAAAAAACAGCTAAAACCCTTGCATACACCTAATATATATATAAACTACCAATAGTTATGAATTACCCATTATAAGAGTATCTCATTTTACCTGTTTTATATTTCAGAAATGGTGGATAAATCGTTTAACAACAATCCTTGGAGGAAATGATAATGATACAACGTAGGTTATGGTTTTATATATTAATATTAACAACAAATTTTACACTTTAATTTTCAAATTTTTAGAAATCATATTCAGGGTTATAATTGGATCGCGTCAACTAGTAACAGGTATCGATAGTGTTTTGGGAACTTCGGTGTTACTTACTGAAAGAAAGGAAGTATTCTGTGGTCATTTTGAGCCTCTTACTGAAAAAACAATTGCTGTTGCCAAATTTTCCAAACCGTTCTCTGGATATGTTAAGCTTGTGGGTTAAATAATAATATAAGTTTAGTAAAACTGTTTTATCTACCAGTAAGAATATGGCATTTTATAAATACAGACCCAGTACGGAACATTAAACTGGGCATCAGGCATTCCTACCGAAGTTTATTACTCAATAGCAAGAAGTGAAGAAGAAACAACATCATCGACTGTGCAGGTGACATTATGTTGCTTCTTGTCCAGTCGATAACACTTCATCAACTTTAAACAGCCTATAGTTAAAATTCAAAATCAAAACGAAAATTGAGTTAACAGGAAGAAATCAACTGGGACTTTGTAAGCCAAGAAAATATGACCTGCAAAGGTGCCTTGCTCTTCAATCCTTTCCAAGTCAACGTAAGTTAATGGATAAATATCAACGAAATAATTCGTGCTGTTGACAAAACTATTAGTTCCTTTATTGAATAATGTATAATTTTAGGAGACAGAGTGCATCTCTGGACACAGTAAATTTTGCCCTGTCGGAAGTGCAACACACAAATCTGGCCCACTTATACTCAGTGCTAAGAGGCATTTAGTTGTCAATGATCTACCACTTTCGGGACCTTTTTCATGTTAGTCTCCACCAGATATTATTCATAAATACATATTAAATGGATTGCGTTATTTAGTGACAAATTCGACACTGAGCAGTAGTAATGTATTAAAAGTTTCAAAACAAAATTCTTCAATTTATAAACACTACTTGTTAAGCATCATCTTGTTGTTTTGATGCTTTTGAAATAATCATTTCTTTGTGAATCTAATACCTTTCAAGTATTCATCTCATACTCCCACACGAGTAAGCTGTGGAATATCTACAGATTTCAATCTTACCACATAAATAATATGCAGCATAGTTTTCCATTTTTTATGTCTGAGACATAGCATTGACTATTAAATTAGTTGCTATAAATATATAATATTTCAAATTATCGTACTTTCTCTTTTGTCGTTATATTATCGTACACATAAACTGATAACAGCACGGTGTAAAAATTTAAAGTAGCTAAACTCGCCGACAACATTGAAAATTTTAGTAGATCCCATATTTATATAGAGCGCATATTTATTTCATAAATATTTTATGCTCTATGAAACACTCATAAGAAATACTTACAGTAATAGGGAAATCTATGCGACTTCGTTCTAAAGATAAATCAGCGATTATTGCTTGTGAACCAGTCAAACGATTTTCTGAAGTAAGTATTACAATTTCTAGTTTCAATACGATATTTAAAAAAAGTTGATTTATCTGTCACTTTTTCTAGGCAACATTCCATTGGCTTGTTCTTTCAAATAAGACATTGTCGGAAGTTCAATCAATTGTCGCCGAAAAAGTGGGAGTAGAATTATTCCAGGTTTGTAAAAAAGTGGCGAAAAGTTCTATATATTCGTTGTTTAAAAGATATTTGAAATTCATGAGCAATTAAGGTCGAAGTGGATTACACTAGAGAATTATTTCAAGCTCGTTGCAGCATATACCGGATAACAATACTTGGTATACTTTCAAGTGTAACAATTATTGCTCGAAATATTCTTTAGTGGTATGTAATTTTTTTTCCAGATGAAGATGATCGTTTGGCTGATATACTTGCAATGTTTGATGTCGAAGAGAAAAGGTTTAAGTCCGATCAAGCGTTATCTTGTTCCTTAAAAGAGAACTCTCCACAGATAAAGACACACTCCAGCCCCGTGCCTGACAGCTCAAAAGCTACCACCCATACTTCCGTGTCCTCATTTTTCACATTATTTACCATATGGCTTTCACTTTATATCTTTATCTAGATTTTATCTCATTCAGCAAAGATTTACTCCAATCTCAATCCGGTGCTCTCTTATTACCATGAATGTCAATTTCAACTACTACGTGTATAACAAAGAGTTTATCTATAAAATATTTAGTAGTACTTTGCTAGTTTGTATTTAGATCTTCAAATATAGGTAAAGTTTAGTTGGGAAATACATAGTTTTATCCTTGTTGTTACTAGTTACTATACAATGGGTGACCGTAAAATTCCCCTGAGACGAGTTACAAGTTGTTATGAAATCTAGAATTGCTGTTTTCATCTGATTTGACTCAATGAATGCGGTTGCCAGGTACTCATCGAGAGACCGGAAGACATCTTCGTGGAATGGATAATCAGCCACCAATCAGCCACATTAATCTCCCTTCCCTCCATTCCGTAAGCAACGCTAGTTTCAAGGTTGCTATGGCTTACCCGCACACCTTATACTCATAGACGCGTTTACACTTGACATACTCTTCTCAAAAAACTCATTCGAAATGTTATTTAAAATTGCCACATAATGTTTATAAGCTGTTTATACTTTTGTTAGTTTGTAAATGCTGCATTAAGAATGATCGGTGCCTTTCTAAAAATTGACTCGTATTCAATAGTAACAACAGATAGCAGTATACATCTCGTATAGACGAAATGTGTGAATAGTAATCATAACATTAATTGTTGCAATTTAATTGAGCTTCACCTAAGTAGTGGTCATCGTGAGGCATTTCCAGCTGGACAATTGCGCCCTTACTCGTTACTTAGTAACCATTCGGCCAGCAGTCTTTTTGCAGGGTCAATCAGCGGGATCTTCTTTGGCCCGCCATGTGCCCTCTGTGGGCTCTAAGACCACCAATTTTACTCAGGAATTATATGTCATATTTTTTAATATTTATAATATTTTCTAACTGTGCGACAAAAGAAGAATCATGCAGTGGTAGGTTACTACAATCTATCTCAAATACTCTTAATTTACATGGTATTTACTAGAATTAAAATCAGCTCGCACTATTATTGGCGTATAATCCTTCAATATCCCTCTGCTCAATTAGTGCCTATCTTTCAACAATATCAATGCAAGATTATAGTATCAAAATATTTCTTATTAAACATTCTGCTACAAATATAAATCTGTTTTTATTCTTAAAGGTACATTACAGGTTCATCTTATATAAATGTCACATTAACCAAACAATACTTAACGACTCCTTACTATGGTATTCGAAACTATCCTCCACATATGAACTGTTCTTATATTCTGAAGGCTCCAGTATATCACAGAATTATATTAGAACTTGTGTTTCTTGATATGGAGAAACAACTATTCATTTCGTGCTTGGATCATGTAGGCTTATATGATGGTGAATTTTGCATTTCATAATTTAGCAAAGTAACTAATTTTATATTATCCGCGTTTGTAAACAAAATAATTGCGAAAACGACCAGTGCAAAACAGAAATTTGTGATAAGCATAATAATTTGCTAAAAAAGCTTAGTTACGTTGTTGACGGAGGATGTTTTCAGGAACTATAACGGAAATTTACCCATTACTTTACTACATATTAATGCTAGGTAGTAAAGCTAATAAATTTATTTCCAGTATCTAATAAGTTATTAGTACTTAGGATTTACATTTCAAAAGAAAAAATCTGTTTTGTGGAACTTTCCTCTTCTTCTCTACATGGTCGGTAACAACTACCTAGTTTGCCGTTAACCTCTAACCATTAGTGACTCGCTAGTGAATGGCTTCATTCCAAGCAAGCGTTTAGGTTGTATCAGAGTTAAGATCAATAAATGGTAATTTAGTTTACTTGACAAAACTTGCTATTAAACTCTTTCTTTTTCCCTCGAAATCAATTTAGCTACCAAAAAAACTTACAATTATCTTTGTTAGCTTACTGAATCACTAACCCACTTATTTTGAGGTACTTCAAGTAAATCTCATAAATATTTCAGGTTATCAGGAACGGTTAACCTCACCTTATCTAACATTTTGCGGGCATTTACGTAACCGACAGGTATACTATTTAGATTTTATTTATTTCTATTCTTCAGATTTTCGTCAGAAAATATAAATGGGCTTGGTAGAATTATGTGCTGAATTTTCACACTTTATGTCCAACGATTTTCTTGGAAATTATAAAGCTGATGATATTTATGTATGTCAATATAGTAACTCTTGCAGATAACATCACGTAGTGACACGATCACAATAGAATTTAGAGCAGACGATCTTATAGAGGGAAAAGGAGCTAATATTAGTTATCAGGCTGTCCGTGAGTACCACTAATTTTTTTTAGTTTTCTCCCTAGAGACGAATTAAATGCAACAGTCATCGCAGTAGAGCTTGTTTTATTCTATATTAGCCAAGAATTCTTGTAAGTTGTTAGTCGCAGCATTATATTTGTAATGCTAAGTAACTAACATAATAATATTCAAACTTACTTTGCTGAACACCGGAAATCGTTGGAAGATTAAGCAAATGAGCCATTTCCGTAGGAATTAGTGGTATAATTGCCTTACAAACGGATCGGCTTCTAATAAGGATCAATTAGTTTATGACGACAGACATTTTTAAAAATACATTATGACAACCAATATTTATAAACAAATGAAACAATTGAGGTTAAATAATTATATAACATATTTGATGAAACATCACTTACAATACAATAAGAAAATTTGCTCCAGCATTTGGGATTTGTGACCCTGGATGGATTGAAGGGCAAGATAGAAACTGTTATCGTTATGTGGATATAAAACCAAGATCCGATTGGGTGGAAGCACAGGTTTTTAAAATGAATTTTTTTTAAACCTTGGGATTCCCTATACATTTGCTATTATCTTTGTAAAATTAACCTTGTTTGGATATCATATATTATCTCCAGAACCAGTGCAGTGAACAACAAAGCAACTTGGCCAATATACGAACAAAAGATGAATATGAATTCTTTAAAAGTAGGTTAAAACCTAAGATAGATAAAGCGGTATTTTTAAAAAAGTAAGACAGAAAACCCATATTTTTTGTTTTACCTCACTGAAGACAAAATGAGTGGGCAGTAATAATGCATACGGCATATCTATACTGTTTCAACTGTATTAATATTTAAAATCGTAATGTATTAAAATCAAGATATGCCATTGTATTTAGAACCATCTTTTTCAGAAATTCAAAGTCTATACATGTTCATCCTTAGAATATTTGTTTGGAAAATTGTATTCACCACTACCAAACATCTAGCATTTGTTGAGCAACTGGCCCTCATCATTAGACCTTCGAAAATTTATGATATTTATTTTCTCACTAAACCTCTAAGTTATTTTATTTATGCGATAAATATGTAGTACACATGAGAAATATTACTTCTAATTTCAAAACTGATGATGATTGCCTTAAAGGTTAAGTGAACTCAAATAACATGGATTTAATTAACAATAGTGAGAACAGCAAAGCTAATTTTTCGGTTAAGATTAGTATTACATCTAAATTTAATTTTACTTCAGAACATTATTTTATTGTCTAATAAAGTATATTTTTCTGCAAAAGAAAATCAACTTTTAGAAATTTCGGTAGCCTTTAATATTTATACCAGTGAATTACGAATGTGGTATTATTGAAACTAATACAAATATCAGATTAAACGTAATATCATACAAAATAACTAAATATCAATAAATTATATATGAAAATAATTTCTTGAATTTCAGCTAAATTTAGCCATATTTCCACGCATCCTTGGATAGGATACACTGATGCCAATGAAGAGGGCATATTGAAGGGCATAAATGATAAATTAAATACTATATGGCCACCATCGTAAGTTGTGACTAAAAGATCGATTTTTCATCATCATCATCATATATATGAGACCTGAGTGAAGTGAAATCTCTAAGTAAGCACATATTTAATGTTTTTAGACTATCATTTCTGTCCAGAAAAAGTGATGTACAAGACTGTTTATATTTGGACTACACACATATTAATCAAAATCCATATCATTTAGAAGATTGCAGGATAAAACAAACATTTATATGCCAGAAACAAAGCAGTGAGTATTCCTAAATGTTCACAAGTAACTAGTATTTATCCCGTGTTTAAAATTTAAGTTCACAACCGTCTATTTCGTTCCTGTATTATGTATAATTAAGTATATGACTTTCTTCTATAACTACTTTAGTTTATATTAATTTATTTAATAACAGACTGGTCAACAGTCGTCATTGGTTCTCAAAAGGAGAGAATACGTAGTGGATCTAAACCTGCATCAGTCGATTTCACGTTCTGGCTACTTATACTTGTAGCTTTCATCCTCTTATTGATACTCCTTTGTATTATATGCCAAGGTTGTCCTTTTTATTTTCAAATGGCAAATTTACACAAATTTTCATTAAATTAAATTTCCAGCATGTGCTAAAAAACGAGAGCAGAATCGAGTCCACTCTTCTGAAGGAAATCGACTCGTAAGAGGAATCGATGGAGCACATTCTGATACCAACGTATTGCCCACTTCACTAGATACTAACATACAGAGACGAGCTGAAGTTATTCACCACTCTGGTGAGTATTTCTTTTATTAATCATTAATGAGGATAAATTCCAGAAAAAGATCACAATTGCAAAAATAGTTTATATAATAATAGACTTTTTTAGAAACAAGCGACAAAATGCTGTCTGAACATACTCCTGTTCACTCTACGATACAAATAACTGCTCCGAAAGAAGTAAAGTTGCCTAAACTAGTTGAGGAGTCGGAGACTAGATTAGCAGAACTGGCTCGTCCAAGAGAGAAAACTGAGAAACCTGTTGGTGAAAACACAGAAATAAACATCGATACTTCACCAATGCCAAGAACTGTCCCACCTCTTCCAATTCGAGAATCAACATTCTTAACACTACATAGCAGGCAAGTTACAGAAGTATGATAATTACCATTTCTGTTCAACAATAGTTGAATCTAATGAAACTCTTAGTCAATTATTAACCAAATTCACCGATATTACAGGGAAGAAAGTTTTATGAGAACAAAGAGAACTGCAGAACTCTTCGAAAGACCAAAAATGACTGTACTTGATAATGTTTCAGCTATTTCCCTCGATGAATTTTGGAGTAATGCTAAAAAACAGTAATATCCTTATTATTTTCATAGCCTAGCACTAAAATTAAACATCACACCTCCAACAATTACGACCCAATTATATTTTTAAATATCGGTAAATTATATGCAAAATAGTCTTTATTCCGTTATCACTCGATTAGCTAACATACTGCCTCCCCAATTCCAGATATCATATAACGGGTACTAGAGATGGTTGTATTATTTTATTATAGTAATGTACTCATATTCATAGTTCTTTCTTTATCTCAAGAGCTGCCAAAGAGTTGTTTGTTGTATGCTTAGAAATATTTATAATCTGAAGGTATAAACCGTAAAATTATCACAAAATTGCTTACATTTATACAACAGAGCTTTTGGCAGTAAATAGATTAATATGTAATAATTCTAATGAAAAAAAATCTCAACAATCACATGCCTTCAGTAAACTACATTTGTGAATAAAAGTGGTTGAAAATAATTAAATTTAGGGATAAGAACACAAAATTATTACCTCATCAAATTCAATGAAACGCTAGTGTATTAAAATAATTAAGGGTTACCACTAAAATAACCTTGAGATGCTTGATTATTGCTATCGTATAAAATCAGAAGAGACAGGAAGATATGAAAATGTACTTGATGAACGTCCAGTTCCAGCACAAAAATTCCGCCAATTTTGAACAAGGCCTTTGTCCATAGATGTTTTAAAATATGAGTGTTTGTGCATAGCTTCTGCTTGCTTCTAAAATAATCGATATACATGGAATCAGTTATCAATAATAAAATATGATAACTCAGAGTCAAAGAAAAGCAAGTAATTTGAATCCTATAGTTAACAAATATCAAGTAGGTCAAAAGTACTACAAAAGAAAATGAAGAATATTTTTAATTTTTTTTCGCAGCTGTAAACTTTGATTGCTATAATCATCATATTTTAATGTCAAACTCCACTTAACAATGTTACGTTATTTTACTATTAAATACGTCAAAGATCTTCAAAAATAGTACCAGATAGTCAATGTATGTGAATCCACGTGAAATCAGATAACAGTTCCAAGAGGTAAGAATCCCCACAAGTATGAAGAGCAGAACACTTAACAAATAGCCGAATATGATTGAGTTTCTTGCAAACCCATCATAGTAACATATATAGACTTGTAGAGGAGCCATTTCCAATGCCGCTGTGCAGTACGTTTTCTCAGCTGTCTAAAACTATTTAATAACCATTTGTAAACAGCAAGTAATCAGACAAAGAACTGAATTATCTTATACTATAGTTTTTCACCTAGAAAACTAAATCTTACAATTAGGCTTACCATGTAAACGTGATCATAAAATGTGTTGAATCCTGCAATAATAATAATAAAAGCAGCTGCCGTAAGGTTAGCAATGAAGAGAAAAAAATTGCGATGGTTATGGGAACCAACACATTGATTGATCCAAATGCAATGATGATCCATGCCCAAAATACAGCTAAAACGAAGGAAATACTATTTTTAAGTCATATTTAAAAAGTACATCTATTATTTAACACTAACCGCTCACAAACACCACAATGATGTGTTCGATCACTTTTAAAGAAATTGCACTTGTAACACCATCTATCGCCTTCTTTCTGAATATAAAGAACAATTCATAGTGTAACCATAACTATGAATCACAAGCAAGAAGAATTCAAAAAAAATTTGTAAAGTTAAGATTAAAATATAACTCTTACTCCAGGATTTGATACTGGTTTCAGAGTTCGAGCTTGCCAATAGTGAAACATGATATTTATAAGCAAATAGACTCCAATACATGATAGGACTGCTAATAAATAAGTGGATTTGTACCTCAAATATAAAAACTTGCTGGATTAAACAATTCTCGCAATTTACAAAAATCAAATTCAATAATTCTTGTAAATTTTTTCCACCCAGTTAATACTTCATTTATTTCAAATCAATTCTTCAATAATTTTAAGTACGAATAATATAAAAGCGAAACTATAACTTACAACTGCTCATACGGAAGAATAATCGCGAATGATGTAAAAGACAGGAAAAATGTTATAATATAAACAACGTATACGAGTGTCTAAAATGAATGGCAGGATGTAACATGAGTTATGCTAAAATTTCCATAAAAATAAACTCACTGCTCCTAACTGTTTAATAAACCAGTTTAGAAATTTTGCATATGGAGTGAAAAAACCTTCATCTATTTTGTGATCAATGATTTCACATAACCGTTGCATTGAAATTAAAATATCTGGAACAATAAAGTTAATCATATTAAAATACATCAAATTAAATAATTGATGAACCTATAGGAAACCTGCATGAACGTTCATAATAAGGTACGAAATGCACGCTATTGATTTTGGATGCTACCATAGTACCAGCAATGTTAACAGATGTTTATTATTAATTCTTCCATGTAATTATTAAATTATGTCTTTATTAAAACACCTAACATATGTAATCAAAGAGATAGGATTAAAAAGAGTTTGTCCCAGAAATAATAGTTTTTTACTTATAGATTTTAACTTTCTATACATATTTTTTGTTTTAATATTTTCATATTGAATATTCTTAAAATGTTTTAGATGTCAACTGATGTTTCCTTGTTATATGATGTTTGTCAGAAAATTGAAGAAAGCGATGAGAAGGTTTTTCTCTTGTTTTTAATTCTAAAATATGGAACCTAATTACTTGAAATGAAGACAAATATATCTTCGTTCTTTTTAACTTTCATGCTTTAGTTGAACAGTCGAAATATACTCAAATTTGTTTATAGAGTTCGTCGGACTTCCAAGTCTTTTTAGATGCTGTTAAAAATCGAGATAACATTCAGAAAAAACTTGCTATTCAAATGTTGTTTAGGTACGAATTTAATAGTGATAGAGCATTAATGTGAATGATTGCATGCATTTTCATATTTAAAAGATTCCGTTTAGGTTTTTCGATACTTTTCCTGATAAGAAAGTAACCGCGCTTAATTCCTTGATGAATCAGTTAACAGAGCATGATATTGAGGTGAGTAGCAATGCTTTTTTCATAATATATGGTGAGTTTTAGTCCTTGTCCAGCTGATAGTATTTTTAAATTCTCGTGTTATTTAATAAAAATCATATATTTTAGATTCGTATGATAGTAATAAAAAACCTTCCTTCTACTTGTAAGCATAATGTTGAATATGTCAATCAGGTATATGAAGAAGTTATTATCTAACATAAATATTATTATTTTGTATACATAATGAGAAGAATTTTACCTTATATTTAGTATTACTGATCACGTCAATCAAATGATATTTCTTAAAGTTTGTGTAAGTGTTATATGTTATGTCTCTTAAGTGAATGATATAACTATTTCAATGATGTTACATTTATTAAAAACACATGCATTTTTAAAATAATATATAAGACTTTGAGGTCGGAGATGTTCTTGCCCAACTACTTAATGTTCATGATTCACATGAATTGATGTTGGTGAATAACTCTCTTTGTTCACTTCTCAAAAAGCATCCGAAAGGTTAGGTCCAGGCCGTTATGGACGATTTTTATTACTTTCATTTTATTGAAGTGGTTTTTACAACTTTATTTTAGGAACTCTAACTGCAATTTACAATGCCCTAACGAAGGCAGATAGCATTAATGACAAGATTCGGATGTTAGCTTTCATTGATGATAAGGTGGAAAATCTTCTTGAAGGAGAGCTCACTCCCTTAATGAAGGAAAAGATCGTAGAAGTATACCAGCAGGTTGAATAAGCACTTGTAGAATGAAGAATTTTTTATCTTAACAATACTTAACAATGATTCTAGATGCTCAAGACTGATAGAATAGAGGAGCTTGAAAGCGTTTTAGTATTTCTTGAATCTCGAAAATCACTTCCACGTAGAAAAAGAATACAATTGTTAGAAGCGACTATGGAATATCTTGTGCAAGAACACGGAGACAGCAAAGGCGTGGGCAAGATAATTTGTTATATTTATCTTGTATTCTTTTTGTCCATGTACTTTACAGAGTGGTAACGATATGGTTGATATGGAAAAGATGAACTGTACCATTAATAAGCTTACTTCTCTTATGAAAGTGGGTCTAACTCATTTCATTTTATCATAATTACTCATTATAAATACTAATATATTTAGTTTTTACAGTCGCTCGGTCCACTATGTGTTTTGAGTGGCAAGGTTTCTTCCTACATATTTAGCAAATTTGAGCACATAGATTTAATGCATTACTATGATCGAACAGAATTTTTAAAGGTAATATTTTTGTCATGTACTATGTATCTTATGTTTTTAATTCAGTAGTTATTTCTTAAATGAACTTTGTATGCATTTTGGAGGCATTTGCTGACGTTGTAATTCATGGATCTTTCGATTCACCCGACGATCCTACACTTACTCTTAAGCTGTTTGACTACTTAAAGGTAGAATTTTATATCATATAATAATTATCATAACGTTGTTACATGTATAGTAATTTATAGGGTTTGATTCCACCATTACCTTCTGAAGATGATGGGAATGATGATGGAAGTGTCAGTTTTAAATTCAATATCGTTTGCTTATTATCTTATGAGCTGTGGATTTGACGTTTTCTTCCTATAGGGACTTCCGCGTAATGTGTCACTAGAATTCGTTGAATTGGAGATAGTGTCTATAGTTGTATATGCACTATTAATGCGATATCCAGACGTTGCAGAGGTATTAACGTCAACTAATAAGCAATGGAAACCGAAGTATGCATCACTTATTTAAAACCAGCTTCAATTAACTTTTCCAAATAGTATTTTACTATTTTGCTATAGGTTTCAATATCTGGCTAGCCTTATTCGTGTTATGACACGGAAATTAGTGCGTGATATTGCCAAGGAAAGAACTGAAGCACGAACTCAACTATTAAACGTGGCGAATAGCATTGGGTGAGCTGAGGAAAGTTTATTTTATTATTGTTTAACTAATTACTGGTTTTATAGCTTATTGACAAGTTCCTATTTATGGAATCCACCAAGATTCACTGGTTCGGTTACGCCATCATGGCACTCCACTAAAGGTCTGATTTACTAATTATTAATTTCCCTTGATACTATATTCTAATTATAATTATAAAAAGTGTAGTTTTAAATTCTAGGTAATCAAAAGAACATTGAGGAAGACCAAATTCCTACAAAGCGTTATCGTAAACACTGAATAGAAGGTATATTCAGTATTGGTAATTTATTAAAAACTCGTGTTTCTCATATACATAATATAGTAATATTCAGTATAATGTCATTAGATTCAAACTATAGAGTACTTCCTTAAAGTTAGATTTCTTTTTAAAATAGACAATATGAGTCTTACAGATTTTCCATTTGTGCATAATGATGTTTTCTTATATTATATAAATAATATCCATTCTTTAATGAATTTGACTAACAGAAATTGACGGATGATGTAAAATATTCAGAGTTAACGATCTGACATATTGTTCTTTCAATATTTTAAAAGTAGCACTTCTTTATAACTATTTTTAAAACACGGCTCACATGCTTTACTTCTGCCAACATTCGGGAAAAGTATTATTTTTAAGTGAGTAAATTGTAAAATAAAATGAAAGGCTGAGGCAATTTAGTGTATTGTTATGCTGTTCCACATATCCAAAAAATTTCATACAATTACTAATTCAAGAATCAAATTACTTAACTCTAACTCATGTGGAACATGAATTCTGTAATAAATAATCTTGCAAATTATAGTTTATTTCTGTCTTTTTTAGTTTTGTTATAACCTTTGTCATTCGAATGGTTACGAAAATTGGATGTGATAAAATACTTATTTTCCGCTTTTCCGAGGATAAATGGTTTCTTCCATTGTTTTTTATTGTTATATTGTGGTTACTTTAATTGTATTTTATGTTCAAAATATGATTTAGCTTTACAATTCTATACATTTATACTTAATGGCTAACATATCGTGGAGTATCCAGAATGGAAACTTAGAAGATGTTAAGGAAGCTATTGTAAGTAACTTTTTATTTCCATTCGTGTTACTTGAATGAATTTTTTCTTGGTAGCAGTAAATTGTTTCTTTTTCTCAGAACAGATCAAATGTTTCATCACTTATAAACGGAAGAACTCCTTTACACGTCGCCGCTGATTATGGCCAAGTGCAAATAGCTGATTACCTCATCAAAACTGGGGCTGATGTCAATGTTGGTATATTTATTTTCTATATTTGTTAAGCCGTAGTGTCATAGTAGTTGTATTTACTATGTTTTTTTTGGTAGGACTTTTGTGGATTATTAGATTTACTGGTTTCAGGCGGAGGACAACTATGGTATTACTCCAATTCTCGCTGCTGTTTGGGAAGGTCATAAGGAAGTAATCTCGCTTCTTCTTGATAAGGTTAACCATTTCATACACGTCTATGAATACAAAGCAACAGATTGCATCTATTTCATATTTTTTACATATAATAATACACATCCAGGGTGCCAATACCAAAGTAACTTCACCAGAAGGTATCCCACTGATAGACTGTACTGATGATGAAACTATTAAGGCCGCAATTGTTTTGCACTAGGTATCGGTTCTGTGTATTTTAGATGTATTAAAATCTCTATTTATTCAGTGTGATACTAAGCAGTTTTGCATTTTTCTCTCGACTATTTACTAGCGTTAAGTTATTATTTACCCCAATTTGAACTATTCATTATTCGCTAGTCATATGTATTCAAATCCTTATCTGTTTATTCCAATTATATCATTGTCTTTTCTCTACTGGGTATTGTTTAATAAAGTGCATTTCATGTAACTGTTATCAAAATTTGCTAAGCTGTACGCAACAGTGAAATTTTGATACATTTGAATGTAACCATTTCTATGACATTAAGGAAGAGATTAAGAAGTGGGTAATTATGAAGAGTATACTTTGCGAGATGTATAACATCATCTACTAGCTGTTTAAAATTTCAGTATGCTCTGTCCTGATTGGGATAAAGTGGCTCACTTAGCAGTTTGGCCGGAATCAGCTAGGCTCAAAGTTGGTCACGGTTTTAGTTTAAACATAGTTAATTAATGTTAAAAGAATATGTATACTATAACATCTGATGAGATGAGAGCAATATGTATCGCAACGAAACAACAGCAAAAATTCTAAGTATTGAGGTAATATTTCTGTTATAATATATAGATAGGTAATGCATCCAATAAATGACCGTTATAATTTAGGTAGCTATAGAAGAAAAAAAATATGATATTACATATACTATGCCAGGTATCAAGTCAGATAACCTGCTAAAAATTCCTATGGAAGCAGAAGTTCAGGTATTGCTATCTACCTCTTACCGCATTTATTATTTAAATTCTTCTTAATGACGTTTATTAATTCACTTACCTTTGTTTAAGTAAAGAATATATAATCAATCATGTCTTTATTGTATTGTACTCAATTTATAAGAGTATAAAGCTTTTTTTCTGATAACTTCGAATACAATTTTGGCGTATTGATCAAACTAACTTCTTCATTTTGATGACTAATATACACTTGCCTAGGAAACACTATTATTACTTCCAAAATTTTTTGAATTATTTGTTTAATATAATATCTTTTATATCACTTAATATGTACTGATGAGTATATACTGGAAGTTTATGTCATATCTATCTCTTCTGGTTTAACTTTTAATATGTAGGTATTATATTTATCAATTTTTAGCGATGTTACGATCAATACTTTTGTCGTGTGGATGCTGAACTTAATCAAATAGGTCTTGCTAAACTCATAGTAAGTGAAAATTATAGCTTATTGCATTTGTAAGGCTTATATATTAGATATTTTATATCGTCTAATTAATAATACAAGTATTATAGAAAATGGTTCATCTAGAGCTTGCTTTAAATGGCACAACAGTCCTACTCTCACAGATGGGCCATGGCGTTGGGAAAGCTGGAAAGCCATCTAATATTAGTCCACTTCATATTGAGGTCTCTAAGTAATTATTTTACATGCACCTTATCACTTTTCTAGAAGATTGGAACGTTATTGAGATATTCGCATATTTACTTCACCAGTTGTAAGTGGAAAAAGTGCAAATTTGTTAATTTAAAAAGTAAAGTATTATCATTTAATCATTTTTTCACTTAAATTTTAGCTTTGGGGAGTTCGGTTTCAACTCCTTATGGCTTTGAAATTATATCCGCAACTGGTAGAGGAACTATTGCCTTTTGAGGATCTTGATGCTCCAGATTTGTATTATCAATATCACCCAGATAAAAATAAAACAGGTTTGAATGGATCAAATATGCTAAGGGAAATGTTATTTTGTTGTTTAATAATGACTAAATTAAAATCGTCATTTGTAGGTACTATGGTTCCATTCTCTGTACGGCTTATCAATGCTGAAGTACTACGATTTACTCCATTCCCTTGGAAGACTGTCGAGCGAATTCAAAGGCTTGAACAAGATGTTGAAAGTGTTAGCTAGAAACTACATTTCATTTTTTGCCAAAGAAATACCATATAAAGCATGCTATTTTAAAAAAAAACATTATTTCCAGGTTATAACCAGTTTAACTACTTCTTTGGCTGTTTCTTCTCATATATCAGCATGGAAGGAACGCCTTCTAGCTGTTAAAAGGCTGGAATCCAGAGTTTTGTTTGCACTAGGAGTATGTATAACTGAGGCAGTGATATCTTCCATAATAAAACTTCCGTACGGTAATAACTTTTAGGAATATATGTTATCAATGAACGTGCTTGATGGACTAAGATATGCTGCAGATGATAAAGAAAAAGTTAGTTCCAACTTCCAAAATCATTTTTGAATTTAAAACTATATAGTTACACCTTTATCACTAATATCAACAAAACTGATTTATGTCTGTTATAGGCAGTGCTGTCTAGAGCGATGTTTCGAATGGCTTTATCTGTGGGAGATGAGAGGGTTGCGAATGCAAATCTTGAAGAAGCAGCGAAAGAACAAGGAACTGATTTGCTTTTTCATAAGTATGTTTTCCTAAAAAGGCCATTATGCTTATGTGAAACATTTATTCAGTGTACCTTCATAAAACAATACACGCGCGAAATAAGCAATACATAATAAGTATGATTTCTTTCGTTCATTCATTGGCAAATAATCTATTGTTCTACAAGTTTTCTATGTGGCTTTTTTTTATTTCTTTGAAATAGCCGTTTGTTTATGCTTTTCTATAGAATATTTAGAATATCGAGTTTTTCAGAGCGCTCCGATCTATTTTCTTGGGAGCATTTCCACATGCTCAAGAATATCTCCAGCGAGCGAAATTGAGTGATGCCACTCCTATGGTAAGTAGAATCATTGTCTCATTATTAGTGGATAATGTAACATTTTCTGTTTTAGATTTGGAATACCGAAGCTATATGCCTTTTGTATTCTGGAAAAGTTAACGAAGCAATTTGTTGCTACTCTAAACACGCACAGGTCAGTCATTAATTACAGCATACTACGATAGTCGTAATTTATATGCACATTTGTATATACAAAATAACATGTCATCCAAATATATTACAGTGTCCCTACGAACCTATTATAACCAATCTGAAGACCACATCTGAGCTAGGTAACTCATCAAGTGAAAAAGATGCTTTACTTAAAGATATATTAAAGCGGAAAAATGCTTGAAATTGCCTTTTATGGTCCAAATACAATATATTACTACAATTGCCACGTTTTTTTGAATTATTTCTTTTAATGTTATGCTGTATTCTGAAGAATTGTTTTAATGGCGGGTGCTAAGAGTTAAATATGCTAGGATACAAAATTTCTTAAATGTCTTTATATTTAATCTGTATTGTTCGAATTATTTATTTATTGTTCTGAGTTATTTATTGCTGGTATAAATATACACATTCTGTATTTATATTCGGGCTTTCATTGTTAATCAAGCGATAAAAGCTTATTGAGAAAACTTATGTAGGCTATTGATAATCGAAGAATTTCAATTTTTGATAGTTTTTTTTCTACCGGTAGGGTTGGGAGGAGTGAGCGAAGTTGGGCGAAAGCTAAGTTGAATGATTCGACGCGGATACTGTAACGACTGAGTCCGAATGAGGCGTATGAAGAAAAGACAATAAATACTTTGTAAAATTTTATGAAATAATAACACAAATTGTAAGAAAAGCGAGAAGACTAGAACCATTCACCGTTCTCTCGTGGCGTGAAGATTACGATATTTGGGGGTTGCCCTTCGTCTCTTTCTACGTTCAGCCTTTGAAAGTTTGCGATAATCTTTGTCTTCTTGTGGCGAATCGTACATGATACAGGATAATGTCATATCTTCATAAGATATTTCATTCATTTTCTATAACAGCTATTTTGCTTACTACAATTGTAGAAGCAACATAAAATGACATGCTGGCAATATCGTGCTCAGCAAATGTGATAAATAATAACTATGCCCACTAATTAAGAGAGGAACTATGCATGAATTTCCCATGGAATATTCTTAACAATAATGGTGGTTAACAATGAAGTTATTTTCCCTCAATTATATTTTACAGATAAAGTTTGTTTATGAGAGCAAGTTTATAGAATTGTCTTGAGATATATGAAACTACGTGTAAGTGAATAAAATGGTTGCGAAGCAAAACATCAATGTGAGTTACAATGATAAGATAACTGCTAGTATTTCTGCTTGTGTGTATTAATTTAGTTTAAAAATTAATGTGTTTAGATATCCATGAGTTCCCAATAAATACTGTTCACAATGGAATGATATACCTTATATAGTATAAATATCATTGCAATAACTTTCAACAATGAGTTTAAATAATAATAATTGTTTCGAAGAATAGAAAATCAAAATCAGTGAATGCTAGATAGTAGCCAAATAGATACTCTGGTTTGTCATCCTACCCAGTTTATTGCTCATTTCAGTAATTGAGTTTGTTCTAGACCATATGGGCCGACTAGTTTACCACTCTTACTATCGTTTATCTCAATAGAAGTAATATTTTTCATTTAGAATATCTTTAATGATTATAATTTCCAGAGATTATTACATTATAATACTGTAATTATTGTTCTGTCTTTGCTGTCTGGATTAAATATGTCCCAATTCCAAATTATTGGGAATCTTTGATCATGGAAAGATGAGAGAAGCTTTCAGCTTCCAGTACCCCTCGCGTTTGTATTTATTCACTTAGTACATTCATTTTGGATAGTCGCCTTGGTTTGCAGATCCTCAACAACATGGCTGTTCTGATGATAGCGTGTTATGGAATAGTTGCCGCTTTATTCCTAATTTCTATCAATGATTTATTTTAAAGTTCATTTTCGGAAGGCTTCAACAAAGAACTGAGTATACTTTAGCCCTCAATGACTTGTGGAAGGAGTTCCACACATAAGTCATACTATAGTTTGTCAAGTTGAATGAAATTTGATCGTTTAGTATAACGAAGTTATCTGAGAAGTCTATGGGAATCTGATGTCACCATTGTCTTACAAAATATATATATTTGACTGTTTGTTTATTTCGTATTAAAATTAATATTCAGTTTTATATTCTTTTGAAATAACAAACAGCAACTCACTTTTAAAACATTCCGTAATTTGGAGTCTAAGCCAACAGTCATCTTTGGAGACAAAATGATGTAAATACCACAGTTTATAGACATTTTCTATGAGATTTAATTATGCATTATTGTGGTGATGACAGCATTATTGTTTCTATCTTTTAAGATGATGTGAAACATATAGTATGTGGTGATACGCCCTAGGTGCTATCAAAATAAGAGCAAGAAAAACGCGCATCCAATATTTTCCAGTACTTAATTTCAGTTCTTAATTTCGACGAAATCCTTTACTCTGGAAACCTTGTATCTAAAAAGTCCTTATCTCAATGCTTTCGCACGAATATGCTTTAGTGTGATCGAATTTCAGGTGATACAAGTGTCATTTTGCAACAAATGGAAGAAAGAGAAACGATTATGTGAATTTTCACACGCCAAAACGTCATTAATACTTTAAAGATATATTTTGAGTCCATAATAGTGATGAATTAGACAATTCTTACGATTAACCCATTATGATTCAGTAGTTTAAAACGGCAGTTGACTTTGGGGCAAACCGAGACAGAGGAAGTCAAGCTTTTAGGAAAATGATAATTGATGGTACGACAGTACGAAGGA
>JAJAVP010000223.1:3195-64162 GCA_020740425.3 Heterorhabditis indica | reverse complement strand
TACGTTCCCAGAGTTGAAAGTCGTCAAGGTTGGGTAGAAAATGGAATAGTCAGCCTACGTGTATCGAAGGCGAAAACTGATTCACTTTCGATATTTATTGGCTTTCTAGTCGAGGACAGATGGTTTCCTTACGAAGCAAAGTGGCTTCTCTATAACAATGCTTTATTAATGAATGTGCTTAGCCACTCAAATAATAGTTGAACCTCTGCAAGAAAACACTTTTATGAAATGTTGGTGAACAAAATGAATAGCCGAGGTCAGTTATGTACAAACGTATTTACAGCGGGTAAAGAAACAGTCTAATAGCTTCTTAAGAGACACAAAACTGCAGGACCACTAAGTTAAACTATGGCCACGACGCTGATGTAGCAGAGGTAATGACACGCAGAGTTCAGAAAGAGTGGCACGATTTGCTACATCAACCGCCAGTCATGTCAGAAGGTGGCAGCCAACATCAAATGCACAATTAAATTAATTTTTTTCCATGTTGTTGTTACGTTTATCTTAGACCACCGGAGAAAAGATGCTGTAGGGGACTTGTGAATGGGTTTGCCCACCCTAACTTCCTGATGGAAACATTCATTCCCTTGCAGTGTCCAGCTAGCCTTTTGTTAGTATTTAACACATTGTAGTCCTCGTTTAACGGAAAACAATGAATTGTATACATTTAGTTCTAGATATTGAAGCGTATATTGAATTGTTTTACAGTTTTCGAGTTCTAGTATATCGCAGTGATACGTGTTTGGTTTAGTCGCAACATTCATCTAGACTATTCGCTTGGATTTTATTTACCACAAATAATCTTCATTGTTGATCCGTGTTGCATATTAACAAATGGTTTTGGAGGTAGACGGTGAAAGTGAAGCAACTTTAGAAGGTAACTGGTTCCAGTCATGCTCATAATCTGTAATTATCTTGATTCAAAAGTGATTTCGAAGACTTTGGGATGTGATAGAAAGTATTTAGTCATAATATGACAAATTTGGTTGAGTGAACAAACCAAAAATAAATTGCTTTCAATTAATAGAACAGTGGAAGACCAAAACAAATGCGTTTGAATGTGTAAAAAACAAAAGTTAGTATCCTTACGAGATTGGCATTAGCACTATTCCACATACCTTATGCCAATGAAGTGAAAATGGTCGAAAAGCCAGAGAAATAAAGCTTCAAAAACTCTAAATATAGAAGACAGTGATAAATATTAGAACGGGTAACTTGTTTTCTGGAGAAAACGGTGTAACTGACTATTATGTACTACCATCATAGGGCTGATGTGTGGTACTAAATTATAGATAATTGTTCGATACTGCATAGCAAGTATTTCTTTAAATATGGGAATACTTGTAAATTACTGTGGACGATAGCGTTTGTATTGTGAAGGGTACAATTAATTGTTCTGGAATAAAAAGTGGTAGTTTTGAAATGGCACCAAGACACCTGTGGTACATGTGGCAGGATCGGGTTACGTGGTAACACAACCCTCCAGAGTGCACATGAGTCCAATTACCCCAAATTATTAAATGACGTCATAGTGAATTTCATTTATATTTTACAATTTTGAAAACTAGTGCTAATTTTTTTTAGAGATTCTGTTAGATTAATTCTCCTATTGTATAATAAACCATGGTATTTCAAAGTTTCGGAAATTGTGGAAGTTATTCCCTCAAATATTAGATTTTAAGCAATGTAATGAGCATAAGCCTGCGAGTTATGACATGTAGAGAATTACTGTATTGGCTTATAAAGTTAGACTTTAAACGGTATAAAACCAGTCAACTGGAATTCCTCATAATTTTCCCATAGTATATTTTAAAAGTGCCACCCATGCCTAGTAAGTTTTTCACAGCTCATTTAAATTATTGGTTTCGAAAAAGCCTCCTTTAATAACGATACTTTCCTTAGATTTTATGAGTACACAGTGCCCCGCATGGTATTAGACAGTATCATTTTGTTACTGTCTCATCTTCGTCCCCTTTCCGCCTGCGTATTACATCTAATACACCGCAAGCTATTCATCAATGAAAAAGTAAACAGCTCAACGTAAGCATTTAGCAGAGAGGTTATATCAAATAACCCAGAATGCTCGGCAAACGATATGATATTCGACCTACTTTTAATAAGGGGACTATCGATTATCTCTATTTACCGAAATGATGTTTATCTAACGAGTAGAAGAGGATTAACGCTTACTTATATCTTAATACGATCAAAGTTTTCCAGAAAAAGTTAAAAATACGATAATTAATAGTCGCCTACTACCTAACTTAACCTTCCCCTTAATACCACGCCAAGCACGTCGAACCATTAGATTTGCTAGAAACAATCGATAAATCAACCGGAAATGTTTACATGTGCTTTTACAGTCTCCAAAAGGACAAAAGCGCCAAGTTCTGATTCAAGCATTTATTTTAGTAGAATGCAACTGAAGCTGATAATCGCTAATGTTTAGCTAATATTTGTTCACATTTTATAGTTGATTTGAAAATATGGAGCGCTCTTTGTAAATAGTTCGGACCACAAATTTTCTACATTTATGGGAATACCAGCCACCATTTTACTTCTTTATTACAAATATTCATTAAGGAAGTGACGAAATTCCAGTTTAAAATCACAATCTCTTTGTACAAACTCCATTCCAAAAAGCATTGCCAAAATACAGTAATCAGTAAATTAGTTATAATTGTACAGCCTTAGTTCTAGATAGAAGCTTATTTCGACAAATGAAAACGGTTAATTTAGTTATAGATAATTCTACTTCGGTAATGACATTCTGTAAATGATTATTAGCAAAAATAATAATAGTTTGATGATCATATAAGATTTTTGATTAGTATTATAGCTAAGATTCTTTCCTTCCCCTCCACCACTTTATTAATCGTTCCATTTCTGTCATTTTTGCAGATTATCACATTTTAAACAGAGCAGCACAATGATAAAGTCCAGGAAAACAAGCAAGAGTAAACAGGTTTAAACGGGAACAGTAATGATACTATTTTTTAAAGTGTTTTTTTCCAATTCCTCTAACCATATTTTTGATATACATTGAAATGCTTTTTAAAATGCTATAAGCACAGTCACTTTTTATGATTCAAAAGGCTTATATTCTCATCAAGTGCAAAACTTTAGACTATAGCTAAACTTTCAGAAATTGTTAATATACGTATGATATTTATACTGGTTTCGTGTTCTTTTGTTTAGAAATTGGACCACTTTGAACGGTCTCGTTCTGGTAAATGTATTAATAATTTCACATTCGTAAACAAAATCACAAAATCAAAGTCCTACTCTATTAATGCCATAACAATGATATTTGTTTATTTATTTACCTATTCGTATAATACATTTGAATTTCCAATAATGAGCCGGAAGATAAATCCTTTATAAAATGGATAAATATGAATTAAGCAAACGAGTAGATGAATTTGGCAGTTGATTATTGATTTATAAATCAAAAATAACAAGGTATGTACTAGAATATTATAAGTGACTGTTTGTTGTTAAGTTGCATTAAGTGAATTACATTGATTCATCAATTTCTATAGTATTGATCTAAGTTTAAAAAGGTAATTTTGAACGGAATTATAGGCCGAATGTGCCGTATTTTAAACAAAATGTATCTTGGCTTATGCTAAGACGGGTTTAACCATTAATAAAAGACTATTATTTATACATTTTATTCATGCTTTTAAATTAGATAAATACTATTTGCACGAAATTCTGCAAGATGTGCTGTTATTTCAACATTTTCAAGCATTTTAGACAGTTGATTCATAAAATCTTCATACTTATTCCATTATTCTAAATATTAAAATTTTATTTTTTTTCGTATGTCGTCTTAATATTCTAAAGGTGAAATTCGTTAAACTTAGTAAAATGATGTGGGAGAGAGAAAACTTCTCACGGAAGGAATTATGGCATCCGAACCTGAAAATAAATACAATGTATGACTCTACTTTCGAAAAGCATTATATTTGTAATGATAGTAATCTATTGAGAATAAATTAACGACAGTGGAGTAGACTCAGTTCATAACTGAGTTCTACCATTATGCACAGTGAAGCCTAGAATTACTGGTATCAAAATATGACGAGTACACCTAGTGCACTTTCAATTGTAACTCGCTTGTAAGTGGTCTATTTTGTAATTACAAAGATGATCTAATTACCGTTTCAAACAAAATAGGCAAATAATACCTTTGTTTTTGTATCTTAGGTCTTCTCACAACTCAATAGTGAATATCACCGCCCTCTGACAAGCCCTACTTTGTTGACTCCTAACAATGCATGAAAGTAGGAAACAGGTGAAAAATATAAACTATAGAAGGATTTTTATATATTAAAGGGTGCTTTAAATTTGGTCTAGGCATATTTCAATAACAAGCCTTTGAATCTAGAATATTCTCTTGTTCATTGGAGAACAAACTTTGTATAAAACGAAGGAGAATACATTGAAAAGAACCGCAACTCGATATTGCGTTCTAATCTATAATTATAATACAAAATAGACCATTTAGAAGAGAGTTACAATCGACAGTGCACTAGATGCACTCCCCATATTTTGATACCAGTAATCCTGCACCACACTGTACTCATGAGAATAATCTTCTTTTTTAATTGGTAATTCTATTAGAAAGAGGACGAAGAATAAAGTATGAACTGATTTTAGTATACTATTTGATGCTCAGTTTTCCGCTAGCATATTACAACTATTACAAAGATATGACACACATAACGCTATGTATACCGAAATTCAGGCAATGAAAGTGTTATAAAACTATAGAGATGAGTCTTTTGTTTCAAATCGTACTTTTAAAAATTCTATTTGTATTATGCATTTAGCAGGTTAAAAACAATATTACTACCTAGCATTTAATGATTGTTGTTTTTAAAAGTTTTAATAATACGATACTTTAGTAGTTTCATGAGACGACGCATTTTCTTTATTGTTCAAATATGTGGGTTGTTGCATACGTATTTATAGATGTGATCACTTTTTGAAAACCAATGTTTTTTTGTTTCAGATAACACGAAGCTAAAATACTTAATTTTCTATCTCAATGTCTCATTAAAAAACATGCCACAATAAATTACCAATCTTTGTCGTGGAATTCACTATACAAGTCGTTAACTACAATACTGATTGTAAACTTTTGAGGATACTTTTGATAAGTCTGCTTCAGACAGTTCGCTGTCGTAGTTGACATACTATTACTGATTACGTCTCCTAGTTATCGTTGGCTGGCACCTGTCAGTGCATCTACAGTTAAATGTGATAAATTCATGCTGTATTAGAATGCTCCCCTCTACTAAAAGAAAGTCAAATGAATGCATCTGATGAAATGCTAGCTTTTATTTCCATAAAACTTTCTTTTAGGAAATGACTATCTATGCTGTTGTTATCTACCAGTGATATGAAACCTCCTAAGCCTCAAAAAAGAGCTTAATTTGTCAATAATAAAAGATATGTCAAATAAATCTAGACAATGAGATAAGATAGTGATATTCGCATTCAGCTATTGTAAATAAAGATGGCGATAAATGTGTCGATGTGGGATATCTTAGGTGATCCTAATCTTGTGGCCTAAAACCATCTCCAAGCATATTTGTTCAGGTCTTAAACAGATAACGCTATTGTTTTTGCACGGTGATGGCTATTCATTCTTAGCCTGTGTATCAAAATGGTATCGGGACAACCATCTACGCTTTGTTTGCTCAGTTTGTTCGTAGGTGTAGAGTTCGAAATTTGTTCACCTGCATAAATGGGTGTTCGGAAATTATGTGTTATTAAGTGAGGAATAGTAGCGTGTAGTTTAACAACAAATTAAGATTATAATTCAGCGCAATACAAATATTTTGTCATGAAATCTAGGTGATTAAATTCCGATCACGTATGTTTCTCTATACATAATCTCAGCTCACCACACTCTCGTTATGCTTATTAAGTAAAGTATCCAACTTGAAAAAAGAGTAACTTTTGATACTTAATTTTCATGCTTGAGAGTAAAGAATAACCTCACAGATATATAAACCTACAACAATTATTTTTTAATTTCATTTGTTCAGCAGCTATTCATGACTAAATTTTTGACATAGATATATTTGAAAAAAAACTATTTGTTGCAGTAACATCCCACTTATTATGTCTAAAACATGAAAATCAATATAAAATGGGGCTTATGGAGTAATAAAAAATCGAGAATAATATTTGCTGTTTCTACTTTTAGGAATTGTTTGATTGTTATCTTTTCAACTGCAATAATCAATATTTTTTTATTATTACTCTTGATTACGTAATAAAGGACTGATATGGAATTTCTATTTTGAAAAGTAAACTTAAAACTTTCTCATTATTAACATAAAATAGTAGATTGTATAGGTATTGCATATCATCCATATTTCTCTCCATCCCTTTATTTAACGATGATGCTTCGTATACTCGTCCAGGATGGTCGTTGTCGTGTTTATATGCAAATCGCGGCGGACAGCACAGATTACACGGCGCTGTGTGGTGATACGGCGACTGATAATCAGTCATTGATAATCTTATCGATCAGCAACAGGTTCGGATGTCTTCTTTTCTCGAAACACCAAGGTTGACCATCGCCTTACAGAAAGCAAAAACTCCGTATGACACAGATTTCATGTGCACTGGGAAAGTTCTTTCCGCTATCCCGCTTCCATAAAAACAGTTTTCGGCGTTCATCGCTTTGCGATCATCTTGAAGCGTATTAACCTTGACAATCCATAAAAAAATGCGAATTATTGATGGAAAATAGTGGCCAGCATGACAACTAAACATAAGTATAGTATGGTTTGCCTATGCAATAGTTTTCTCCGTCCTCCTGTTATAATCACTATATAAGGAGTGTGATTCCAGTTTTGGTGCAAAATAATGGAATAATTCTAATGATAAAAACTCGAACAAGTGAACGAGAATTGTTTAAATCTTTAGGCGTATTGTTTAAAAAAATGACATGTGAATTGATATGTGAAAGAACCTCATTGACCTCCACTGTTCTAGATCAAAGGACTACGGTGTCCTCAAGCATATCATCAAGAGGTTTTGACTGGCGTTTCTTATCTGCGCTGTCCGTCTGCAGCGACGACCGGGCTTGCCAGATAGCTATCGAGGTTATCGCCCTGACCCCTGAACTTTTCTGCTGACGTCCTTGAACCATCGCGCCGCTCACGCAACTAATTACAAAGCAGACGAGCTCGGAAACAGATCTTATAACGAGCGTCCTTCGAAATGATCAGTAGCATAGTTGATCTTGTAGTCCTACACGAACAACTTTTTCCATAGTATTATATGCCTTAAATAGAGACCTTGAAGTTATCGTCATCTAGAACTTCAAATGAATAGTCTCAATAAGCATATCAATCGATAGTTCCTGGTTCCATTTCAGTTCACGTACCTGTTTAATTCGCTGATTGGATAATCGCCTATGGTTTATAATCAACACGTATAATAAACAACTGTATGAGAGTTATTAAAGAATAATAACTTTTATACTCTATTACTATGCATTCTATAAAGACACCAATTTTCCATCTCTATATTACAAATACGAATGAATCCAAAATTTTCTGTGAATCATCCCCGTTTCTTGCTCTTGAGCATACACACTCATATGTATACGTATTCATAAATAGTAAAAATTATTGAATTAGTTTTATCCTGAAGATGTGGTGATAGTTATTTATTTATGTTAAATATAATCTTAGATGCATTACATAGCATACTCTCTACTTAGTGAATGATAAAAATCCGGGTTCATTTTCTAGCTCAGATAAATTACTCATTTATGTTACACAAACTAGTATTATATTTGTAATCGTAGTGAAATGCGTAAGCGACACAAGTTTCGCTTTCCGGTTTTTGCTTATGTGGAGCTCAGATCAAAGGATTTCCATTTCTTGATCTCTAGACTGGAATCTGCATGTGTTTCAGTGCCGCATTATTCCGCTTCCTGCTGGGCCAGCCTATTGTAAAGTATGAAATGTGCCTGCGTTCTCGTTGCCATTATTGATTGTCTACCGAAATACCCACGAAAACCAAATGGGACTCGGAGGTTGTTTAAACTAAATATAATGCCCTTGTGCAATTCCAAATATGTTTCATGTATCACATTCCTTTACTTATTGTTAAGCTCTATATATTGTATATATTTACCCTATTTATGATATAAATCCTCTTTGCATATTTCTATTTGAAGCGATGATATATGTGCTTAACAAGGTATTTATTTTGAAGATATTAATGTGTTTAGTCGCTAAAGGTTAGTATCTTGAAATGAGACCATGTTCGGGAAGCGCAAAGAGACGATTGAACGGCGGGGTACCCTAATTAGCAGAAATTCCCCAATTAGAGCGTACTGTAGCTACTGCCAGCCGTGCGGTGTAACCGGAGGGTCAATGTTGCTGTCTCTTCGCTGTTCGTACTCTCTCGCGCACTCTGCACCTCGTTCACCCCTGCCCACTCCAAACGCAGCATCAGTTTAACATTACATCGCGACCTTGTAGTCAAGTGCGGTTTTGCCGGAGCTCTGACCTCTATGTTCACTGTTTATATCTGGATAAACCACTTAGTGGCACCTTCATGAAGACAGATGGGCGAAGAACCACCCGAAACATATATGCATTCAACAGATCTTGCCACCTTTTCATTATAAAATAAAGCGGATAATACCTATGTAGTATCAATATCAATTGGGACACTTAAATGGTAATATCTGATTGACAACCACTAACAAGCATATGTAAATTAGGCACTCGACAAACTCCCACTGCGATTTCGAATAATATCTTAAGAGGGTCACAACCACACAATGTAGAGTAGGAACATTTATATTCAGTTCTTGAGATAATCGTGTGAACAACAACCAAATATGTTTCAGTAGAATGAATAGAAAAAATCAATCGGTATAGCAAATGGTTGCTTCCGAATATGTTTACATTGAAATGACAAATGTACACGGTATTTTACATATAATGAAAATGTATGATGAGTTGAATCGATAGACGTCTTCTAAGTAATAGGCTGAGATTACGAAATAATTCGCCTTTATCTCATGTGTCAGCTTCACTCAGAATGTAACCCGTTTAGCGTCCTGCTGATGCGACTCTTCCGGACAGTACGGACACTTGAGTCGGGAGTGTCTAAAAGAGCAAAGGTCAATAAAGGGGCGTTCGGATTGATCGATCGACTGGTGCCCCGCCCACCACCGGCGCTGGTTCTCTCACAGTCATCCAGCGCCCCCCGCCGGTGGCTGGCAGTCGGTTTTCACCTTGATCTGAGAGTGAAGCTCTTCTGAGATCATCGTGAAAGCTAGTTGTCGGTTCACTATACTTAATTCCCCGTTTATTTTGTTATTGTTTTCATAACACAACTTTGTAATTCTATTTAATGGTAGGTTATTTTATATTCTAGTTATCGCCTTTTAATGATATTTACTTCTTTATTTTTTATTTAAACCAATTACTGACCGGTTTGATTGGGCAAGTTTTATGAGGGCGTCTCGAGAGATAACATGTCCACAGTTCAGCCTCATCGGTGGATTCTGTTCCGTACTCTGCTGTCTTAATATGGGGCATGTGAACGTTGAGTGTACATGTTGTGGAATTTTCACCTCTACAGGCAATTCTTCTCCGCTAAATAGATGGTCCTGGCGTCCAACCATTACTTGCTTTAAATTTACCAGGAGTGGGACAGCTCTAACTCCAGTCATAACTCTAAAACAAAAGGTAAACATTCATGACGTATTAATTACTAGTGAATTGTAGTAAATTATTCACTGCACCCGATCCATTTTATTCTCAAAAAAATAAATCGCCATTCAGAATTAAACGGTTCCCGAATCCCTATCGGGGTAAATTGAAAAGGACACGTTTTGCTATATAGTTTTTAGAATCTTTCACGTGGGCAGTCTCCATTAGTCTTTTACGTTAGGCCGGTGAATGACCGTAAGTATGTGGGCGCTCTTTAGCCAAACATAGCCACTGTTAGCTCTTCGCCGCGACAGAGTTTGCGAACGTCCGCCATGCCCCACCTCTTTTCCAATGTACGATCGCTTGTTCACCATAATTTCACCTAGTTAAATTTCCTATGACTACTATATGTAAATACAAATAGAGTTCCAAAAAAAAACGCACACTTCTGCCAATTTACTGTCCGTCTGCGATAATGCAATGGACATCCTAAATTCGAGAGCAGGCCAGACAAGAGGACTGAATAGAGGGGCGTAACGAGGGTCCCCGGATTCTTTTCGAGCTCTAACCAGAGCACCCATCAGTTGTGCTGTCTCCTTTTCATAGCCTAAACCTGCTAGACGACGGCTAAATTGCATTGCCTCCATTCGTCGCTCTGCAAAGGAAAATTGGAATGCTATGACCAAGATTTAAAATGACTGTCTGGACTAATACAAAAGTAGACCACGATTGATCTACCCAAAATCTACGATTGGCTAAAACTATAGCATAGTGGACTATAGACTAATACCCACTTAAAAAAACAATTTTAATCCTTTTAATCAAGTTTCCCATATGGAATGAAATTTTGAGTACGATAAAATGATAAAAGAGCATTTGTTTTTCCTTAATATTTAGAATTTCTAGTTTTCTTTCCAATATCACAGAGGAAATTGTGGAGGGAAGCCATACTTAAATCACACATATAATTAGTAGCTTGAGGAACTAGTATAGATAAGTAAATCAAGCTGTCTACTATCTATGCCTTAAATTGTGTACTGTTTCTATAAAGTGGGCATTATCGTATGTATTGGTTGAGATTCTATAAAGGAAGAAACTGGAAATGTTCAGGGCGCATACCCTGCGCAATCAGTTCGACCATGTGTTGTTTGAGCAAGTCAAAGCGGAGTTTCGCCTCTCTCGGCGCGTTTCTTTCGAGCCAATCGACGGCTGGGCCGATATCTCGTTCCCTTAGCGCACTCATTATTGCTTCGATCTCCTGCTTACTGTTTAAATACCCATCAATACGACCTCCGAGACCTGCTTCCTGAAAAATATATAATACTGTCTACCTATATACTTAGTGGATTCACATAAAATACATCTTATGCAGCTGCAAAACCTCTACTTACAAAAAATTAAAGTTGTTTTTTCATATGTACTCATATTAAGACCACAATTAGAGGATGATAAATTGGTTGTGATTTATACCAAAATTTATGACGAATCTCTACAAAAAAAGAGAATGCATAGAACACAACGTCATCAAGCGATCGATCGATACGTATCGTTCTTCATCACGCAAATGCTAGCAACTGTTCAGGCAGACACTAAGCACATTATCTCGGGTGCAAAATAGCGTCTGGGTTAATTCCAATGTAGCAGCCAGTTGTTCGCTATTATCATTAAGAACACCACTATACGAATTATTATCAATGTTTTGAAATATTGTTAAAATTCTCTTATATGAACCTGCAGATCGTAGCTATCAGTATTCTAAATTATTTCTTTTGATTGGCAGTAACGAAACACGTAGCAACACAAACGCGACGTTCATCCGAACAAACGATATTGATTACCTCCGCTCATCAATTATCAATAATATATGTACTAAATACGAATTTATGACCCTCACCTGTAAATACTTTAACCCGTAAAAGGAATATAGCTAAATCACTAATCATTATGTATAAAAACCAACTGATTCTAAACTCACCTTTACTAAAACTTCTGCGATCGCAGGTTGACCACAACTCATCAAATAGTCACATACCAAACCATTCACCAGTCTCTGTGACTTAGCGTCTCCCTCAAGATCTTTTTCGTTCCTGATCAGGCCACCCATCTCCTTGTGCATGTTTCTGTCTATTTCCTTCCCAACCTGAGATACAGCATGGTGCACTGCTTTATGCTGTTTGCCAACATCCCCTGCATAGAACTCTGCGCGAGCAACAGTTTGCTCTAGCAAAACTTGTGCTGTTACTGAGAGCTCAGAATTATCAGGATCAAGTAATAGTTCTTTCTCAAGAAGACGAGCGCTGCTACCAAGCTTTCCTAGATGTCCGGTCCAAGTAGTTAAAAACGAATGAAGAGAAGCTTCAACTCGATCAAGTGACCCGTCAATCGCTGATAGAGAATCAGACATCTATAATAAACTAATTTTAAAACCTCATAACATTTAAATATCAATATATCCTGATTACCTATCGCAAACAACAAAAAATGACAAAAAATGGGAATAGTTTATAGATGTTAGGGTTCTATGTGGATTAAGTGCGACACGGCAAGTGGCTTTCACAATGATCTCAGATGGATGTGCTCTCAGATCACGGAGAAAACCGTTTGCTGAGCGCCGAAGGGAGCAGGGATAGAGTTGATGGACGCCGGCCCACATACTGAATGTAGTGCCGGTTGGCCGACACGAGAACGATGGGCGGGGCTACAGTCGACAGACGACAGAGTCTTACAACATACAGTTTTCTCTGCGTCCCTACCCTTCACCCAGGAAACAATAATCTACCACAGACAAGCTTGACTTCTTACGTACTCATATCAAGACAATAAATAAATATTATATCTAAAAATTAAATCAATACAGTACTCAATTATAGGTATAGATGTCTAGCTTCTATCATTTCTAGGACCAAGCTTTTTCATCGGCCTATCAATCGATGTGCGCCGCTGTTCGTCTGCCCGCCACATAAATCAAGCAGTCTTATGTACTTTCAACAGATAGGGATAACATTCATGGAAATTAGCTGAATAAAATGGTGTAGAGTAATTTACGCTCAATTTTAAATTATATGGTGAGAAATATATTCGTTGGATATATTCATTTAAAAGAACCTTAAAGCGACATACTATTTTTATTGTTAAATGCGGCCTTTTATATCTAATATACCATCTACATGATTAAAAGGCAAAAGTACATTCATTCACTATTATAACTAAATTTTTTAATCCACAGAGAACCCAGTAATAGAAAAAAGATGAATTCACAAATAAAACAAGACAAACGAAGACAACAAACTTCTACTATTTCTTTCATAAAAATGATGCTAATAACAATTGTTTTTCAACTTAATATTTAAATGACTAATGCATAAACGAGCGTATAATTTGAGTTAAGCATAAGTCCGCAATAATATCAATAAGTGTTACTCAAAAATACCAGAATTATAATAAATACCAGCGATTAAAAGAACAAACCTCAAAAACGATACAAGAACTGAGTGGGTCCTCAACAAAATATTTAGTACATACACCTTCATACCTCACTTCAATATTCACATGGTTAAAAACTACAGTAATCAAGGAATCGTTGTAGGATTAGTTTACTATTATAAGCTCTGTATTTTAAAATAATTTTTAAAAGTATATAATTAATTATGATTTTAGCAACTACATGGGTTTTAAAAATCTATGCTCATTTATAACTACCTGTAATTAAATTGTGTTTCATTTTGTATTGGTATTTAATCTCTTTTTTATTTTAGCTTAATTTAAAAATAAATTTCATGAAATAATTCCTAAATATTGTTCTTAGTAGTAATTAAGAATTTAACGATCCTAATACTGGATATTTCCACTACTAACGAGGTATTATATACCTAACCGATTACTTATCATTTTGTTATTTAATAAACATTAAATAAGTGAATATGAAAGTATAAAATTCATATAATACAATGCTACTTGTGTACTTAATTAATATTTGATTATTATTTTGGAATCAGAAACAAAATATTTAAATATTTTAGCAAACTTAATTGTTGCACGCATTATACATTTTGACAGTTTTTAAAATATTATATCTTCGTTGTAATCAAATAATAAAATTCTTAAAAAATTCAAGTTAACATGTTGATTAAGAGTATGTGCGTCTGTATTTATAATAATGAAGTTCGCTATCAATTAAGATAATTGTATCATTAATAGCAATAATCATACGTTACCATTTTTAAGGCTTAACTTTCCTTGTTCCCTAATTTCTTTTAAAAATTTCAAATTAGGAATGTAATGTTTCACCAATTAGTATGACACTATGTAACCTTTAAGTTTAAACTGAATTATAAATCAAAAATCCGTATCTAGTACGGCATATATAGTCTTATTCGTTTATTCATGGCAATGTTTTAGAATATTTCTATCGTCATCAGCCAGTTGTTCTTTCAATGTTCTCTCGTCGAAACAGCGCTGTTGCATGTCAGCAATTGCGTCAGCGAACAGTAGACCATGAATTATTGAGCAGATTTCGTACAGTTGATTGGAAATAGTCTTCGGAAAAACAGTGGAAATCATTTTTTAAATAAAGTATGCCTACAAATTGTTTAATATATATGAAATGGAATTATATATTATTAAATACTAAATTGATATATCAATTTAACATGATCACATTTTCTGTTTATTATAATAAGTAATATCAATATTTATGTCACAAAAAAATTCGATAATTCTAATTCTATTGGATTTTTAAAATATCATCTGAACAATGATATCCAACTAGCAAAGCTACTTTCTTAACAGTCAGAATTTTTAAGATTTTAATGATCAACTCATTTGTCTATCACCCAGCATTATGACATGCATTTGATTTATAGAGATGAAAATAAGCCAATAGTAATTAAAAATAATATGGCAGCCAACAATTTCATAATTTCGAAATTTTATGATATACAAATATATTATGGCGAAAATACTGCACTGTTACAGCTATTTTGAAACAGTTAAACATCTAAACTAAATTATTTCGTTTTCATAACTATTACTGAAGTCCATATATTTCTCGTTTTCGCTTCATTGGTCATTATTCATTTATCAATGTACAGTTTATCTAGAAATGTCAGTATGTAAACTCAGTTTATTTGAATTAACGACAATTGAACGTAAGAAATGCAGAATGGACACGGTGTTTTCCTATTCTGATATCAAATGGTGACGGCGGAAGAACAATGGAAACAATTTTTAATGCATGAAACTACACTACGTAAACGACGAGCGATCTTCGGGAGTCAATTTCATAACGTCATAGAACTTCTCCTCGCTGGAGAAAACTTTCAGAAGCAACCTTTTTACCGCTTCAGATTATTATGTATCCATCCAAGAAGAATTAAAATTGTACTATAATACTAACCAAAATAATCGTAAAACGAGGTAAGGTACAATAGCCTACCACGTCGTACCAGAATATAACCATATTTTTTTCCAAGTAAATTTAAATAAAATAATACTGTCAACTTTATTTGGAGTATGTTGCCACAATACAAGTATATTGAATCTAAATTCAAAAAATACTTTGAAATCAAGATTTTGAGGCTCAGTTGGTAAACAATAACAAACCCCCTCCCCCCAAAAAAAAATGAATCGATGACTCTTAAATATTTATTGTACTTATTTTGGAAATTACATAAAATAAATTAGAAAAGTCACCTAAGCAGCGACCAAGGAGGGCCCGTTTCGTCCCTGGATCAAGCAGTGCCCATTCCATATCCCATTAAATGTGAGTAACATTACATCTTAGAGCAATGCGAGTCCACTTAGTAAAGAAACAAGACAGGACGAAGACTGGGCCAAAGTAAATTAGAACAGCCACAAGGTCCACCTATCAAATTAATTACAGTACTCACGCACATTGGTGGACCCAGGACTCTTAATCTATTCTTTCTTCGACCCCGCCTTCGTGGTTGTTCACCTCACCGATCGCAACAGTACTTTCTCAGGGTGCATATGGTATGCTTGCAGTATATACATTGAAACAGATCTGTACATAGCAATAACGAAGCATTCTCCTAACTATCATCTACGAAATGAGAAAGCCACACTGAAAGAGACGTTGTAAGGAACACGAACCGAGCGCTATCAGATGTGAAACAATAGAATGCCCGTTAGCGCCGTCAGGGTTATTCTCATTTGTGTAGACGTATTGCACAGGTCCGTCTTGCAGCAACATACCTCACCGTGTTTTCCATAATCTCGGTGTTTACGGCACTTCATACCGCCAGGTTTCGCCCGCCATCCAGTGAACATCTCATTGTCGCTCTGTTCACAATCGACACGATCACAGCCGACCGAGTAACCGTTCTTTTTGATAGAATCCGGATCTCGATATATGACGGAGACGCAATATTTATTAGAAGAACAGACATCAGGAAGGATTTCTAATTTGTGTCCATCCTCCCAGATTTCATGATAAAGATGACATCTGAGGGCGAGGAAGCAAGGCGCCAGAAGTAAGAGGACTGAGAACGAACAGAGCGCGCGCATCAGTGCACACAAACAGAGTGCTTGCTTCATTCATGAATACTCTAGCAACACATCAATCAGTAAGGAGCACCATGAGAAAACGAACCGCCCACGAGGGGGGAGATCAATCACATTACACTAGGAGACAATCGAACAAGTGCGGTTAATTGCATAATTATGCAGATTAAAGCATGTGACTGTCGTGCGGCGAACCGGAGAGACCTACGACAAATAAAACTTTTGCGGTAAAGGGAGTGGTGAGCCATAAATAGAAAACGGGAACAGATGAAACACACGACCAATGCCAAAATAAGAAAACTATCATAGTACAATAGCAGATATAAATCAAACACAAAGACCAAAACAATCCCGAACCGAATTTGTTAAAAGTTGATGATGAAGATGATGATATAATCTCTGCTGAAGAAGTACACTAGCAACAACAAAATTATTAGTTGATAGAGGTTGACCACACCGCGAAGCGTGTGCAGTGCATGCTAGTAGGGCGCGAAGCGATTGATAGTCCGGTAGGCCTGGTTGATGGGATACGCAGGAAGGGCAGCAGTCAGAGCCTGCCCCAGATACTGCTCTCCCAGAGAAGCGGCCGCCGATGTGGGGATGCGCGCTGAAACAGCCAGTTCATCGCCATGCTCATGCAGTGTCCACGGTGCACTCAACGGACAACCCATGCTTCACTGCTCAGGTGACTAAAATTATGAATCTTACCTTGGGCAGCAGCCATTTGCAGCCGAGCTTGCTCATTGAGTAAAGCAGCAGCTGCGGCTGGATCTGCAAAAGCTGCTTGCTGCAAGGCAGCATTCTGTTGTAGACTTGCTGCTCCCATTAAGAATGACTGTCCTTGTAACTGGGCAGCAGCCAACGGATTCGCTGTCAAAGTCAATGGCAAAGTGGCTTGAGGTATAGTTGGAAGAAGTCCTCCGCGAGCCAATAATGATTGCGCGATCAATGGATTGCGCATATATAAAGCTCTTGTCACTTGGGCTTGTGCGAGGGCAGCGTTTTGAATCGCAGTTGCAGTAAGTGAAGGATCTAGTACCCCTAAAAGTCAATATTCAATATAGATAATTTTTGAACTAAGCAAAATATATTACCTGGCACCGGTTTAGCTTTTTTAGTGTGTATACGAGCTGTGGCACAGTTGACTTCTACCTTTCTGCCATCCACCATTGATCCATGTAGCTCTTGCCTTGCTTTCTCGGCATCCGCTGGTTTTTCCATTGTAACAAATCCAAATCCCTGAAAACAAGTCTTTCACAATCACTTTTTGTTGTAAATAATTTTATTTGATTCAAAAACCAACATTTATTGATAGTTTATATAGGTCTAGTTATGTTAATCCATTCCTGCTTCAGCTGAGAAAATATAGCAGCCAAATCATCGCTGAATAGCGCATTGATTGCTACACAATTATATTACGCACTCTTTTCACAAGCGCTCAACGACTTTTAAATCGAATTTTCAACATCAAGATTTCGGAAGGACCATATTTATTAATCTCAAATTTCAAATTCAAACGATAATTCCTTCGATTTCTACTACACTAAGGTTCACAAGAAAGTCCCAACTGCGTTAAATCGCCAAGCTGAAATGCGCTTCCCTATGTTCGGCCAAGCTTCTTATAATTTGTTATGCTCAACATTTTACCCAGGCTTATAACCATAGGATCGGTTGTTTCCGGCCTAATACTTGTAAACATAAAATAATTTCGGGTTTATATAATCACAACTATAATACGCCAAAAAAAAACTTCCCCCAATACTTTTGGCAAAATGGATATAAGGCTTTGCAGTCATAATCGTAATAAAAATTATGAAAAGTTTTAGAAATTCCTAGAAGACTCCCGAACCTATACTAATGTACATCCCGTTGCCAATTACGGGAAGTACTTAGGCAAGGAAATTGGTAATTGGCAATCACGGAGCATGGCTTGGCTTCAAACATTGTGCTGGCAGCATTGGTGAGTACAGATAGAGGTAGAAATTTTGTATTCATAATAAATGATATTCCCAGAACAACTGCGACATACTTTGCTTCCACGTTCATTGAATATTATTTCGACGTCGATAACAGGACCGTACTTTTCAAACATTGCACGAAGATCTGGATCTCGAAAGCGGAAGGGTATATTAGAAACATGAAGACGTTTAGGTGCTGTATCTGGTCCACCTCAAAATAGTAATTTACTTAATGTCGGCTTAAATATAAAACAAAAATAGTAAAATATCAAGCGTACTATCTAGTTCACAGCTTGTACTAGGGTCTGGTTGAGATGCTGCCGATGCTACCACTTGCGGAGCTGTGGGCATTTGAGGACCAATACCTGCTGCTAACTGCTGTTGAATCTGTAGTTGAAGATCGTATTCAGCTTGTTGATCATCCTAAACACTTCTTATAATTAAGAAGGTAAAAATCTTACAAGCAAAAGCCATAGTATATTCAATATGAATTTCCTAATATAGAATTAAGGAATAGCTAGTTACCTTATGCTTGTCATTTGCTTCAAGAGGATTAGTTACCATGCCTGATCCACTTGCCATAACCATCCCATGCTGAGCTTGAATATTTGCTAAAATAAAGTTCGAATTGACTGTTCCAAGAAAATTCTGTTCCCCAGACTTTAAACTGAGGACCTGCTTAGATGTCAAAGCGGAGCTTGAGCAAATATCATGTCTCGAGTTAAAGTTCACAAACAAGGAACTGTCGGTGAATTTATCATTTAAAAAACCCAACAAACGATATAGGAAGTGGGTTTTAGTAAAAAGGGTAAAGAACTGGAACGTCCCTAATTAAATAAGAGGAGTACCTAACCGACAATTTTTCGCACGCTTATCTTATCTCTACATCAAAACATACCGACATGACTACCGATACAAGCGAAAATAATCGATTGAAAACGTTGTCAATATTTATATTAACTTAAGCAGTGAGTGAACACTTCTCATGCAGTGCTATGCAGCACTTTACGCAGAACTGACCATATAAATTAGTCGTGAATATCTGAGATTACCAATTATTCTCAACATAGTTATTGGGTGGGCAAAAACAAATCACAACTTGGATAAATCAGAATCTATGCGCTAAACAAATATTGAATTAAGACCGGTCTCGCTACGATAACCATTCAGCTGCTATCCTTCTCAGTGAAGTCACACTACAGAGAATACAATTAACTAAGTATATTATTTTAGAAAACTTATATAATTCCCCAGACAAATCAGTTGAATAAATGATATAATATAAATCTCACCAGCTGAAACGGCAACAAGCTGTGAATGTTGTGCTGCTTGTAGTTGCTGGAGAAGGGCAGGAGTAACACCACCTGGGACTAATCCAAGACCAAGAGCTTGGCCTTGAAATGTTTGGCCTGGAGCTCCAGCTAACTGATAAAGAGCTTGCATATTCTGAAAACGATGTGCATAAAATCTAAAGCATAAACTGCGAATCCGCTTTCTCACTGATGAAAACAACTTCCTTTGAAAAGACGTATGCTATAAATTACAAAATCCTAATGATTACACGTAAAAATGTATATCATACTATGATAACTGACCATATCAAGGTTAGATCAATAAGCATTCAGCAGCGAGAATGAATAAATATTTTAGAACATATTGATCTAATCGCGACAATAGAAAAAGCATGTGTATTCAACAGTGAGAATTCGGAATTCGCTGTGCCAACTATCAGATTTTAACAAAACGAGCAAAGTTAAAAGATCTTAGTAAGCTTAAAAACAGGTCAATTGAAATTTTGGTGAATAACTCGCCTTAATAGGGTACAACATCATTTCGATAAGCTGTCGCGCGAGTTGATGCGGGCATTGGATACCATAGAAACGAAGCAAGAGCGATAGTTACCTTGAGTTGAGGAGGCATGGGCAAAAGCACAGTGCCGCGAGTCTCTACCATCGTGCCACTGACCTTACGCGCATACATGCCGCGACGCGAGTCCACGCGACGCGGTTAAGGAATAAAGCGCCAAATTTTTGCGTCTGTCCGCACATGGGAGTAACTGACGACCTATCGATTTTTGGTACTTTGTGAACAGGATGAATTTCAAGGTAAGCGCTATGCGCTTGCGTTCTGAATAATATTACCCATCGTATCGGTGTGCAGAAACCAGTCAATAAGTGTGCAATAATGAGGCCGTTCAGCAACGGCTAAATTCTATGTTTAAGCTTGGTGTTATTTAGTGAACCATTTCAAGAGCTATTCGGACTCAGTCGAATCGAAAATAACACTCACATTCCTAGAACTTAAATTGAAATTCGTATAGATGTCTACGAGTCCTTCAAGAGGTTATTTTTTTACCGCTTCAAGGTTAAGGATATGTTTACAATACGCAGTTCAGGGATGTTAGTGTTCAATGTCAGTGAAAAAACGACAAGCAAAATAAAGGCAATAAATTTATGAGAACAAATTGTTTGATTCTCAATAAGTAGTATTTATACACAATATTAATAATGTTATATGGGGATTCGTAGAATCGATGTGATCGGGATGAAACAAAAGAAGACAGTTGTTTGTGACAAGTGCTGTTTTCGCAAAACTTTTCAGGTCGGATCAGCACAATGGAATACGCAAATGGGAGGCAAGTTAGACAGAGGCTAGATTGGGCCATCTGGTGTACATGTGGCTGCCCGCCTCCGTGCGATGCCAGACCAGCGATGGGTCACTCACAGGTCGGTTCTACCCCCTGCGGGTATAAGCAAACTCAAAATGTATATCCAGTACTTAATTAATTCATTTAAATTAATTTAAGCATAAATTGAAGAAGTTAAACGGGATAATAATATCATTACGCCTAAGGTTAGCTGACATCTCACCTCTTCGAAAGGAACCAGCTCAGCCATGGCACACGCGCGACTGATTGGCAGAGATTGGCTCAGTTCGGGGCAGAACGCACAATTGGCCTCATCTGCACGCGAATCCACTAGAGAGACTTCCGGAGAGCGGCAAAACACGGTCTAATGGAATAAGTGAACTCGGCACAGAGGACAAACAATGCAGCGATAATGAGAAGAGCATTGCTGGCGAATCGTCTATCGCCGCTCCCATCACATCTCCGGCACAGATGCGCTCTATTCTCTGCACAACTTTTTAGCATTGTAAAAATGAAGCGGCTGTGTCCCTAGATTGTCTGGATTAATCCAATGAGAACGTGCCCCGAGCAATACTAATTAACGATGCCGTCGACTGCCGATGCAGACAACCCTTAGCGAGTTTACGAGTCACCACCTAACTCATTTATAAACTTATATAAGCCAAAGGGAATTAAATGTGATATTAACAACGCTGATGTTATAGATGACAATGCAAAACTACTCAAATGAACTCTTAATAAGCGGTAAAAGAAAAATATATATATGTATAGAGTTCTCAAGAATTTATTAAATTTTCAAGAAGAAATACGCAATCAAAGTGGTTGGTGGTTAATCCATGGGAGAGGGGTGAGGGCGTCGCTTCTAGGATTACACAGCGCACATAAGACGAGAGCGTGTAATGATATTTCACAATTATCTGATCGAACAGAGCCTGCTATTTGTAGTATTTTTATTATATATAGATTATGCTGATTGTGTAATCATAGATAAAACGATCAACTAAGCGGAAGAAATGTAGAAATATAGAAACAACAGTGCCAACTGATGAATGAACAATGGGTGCAGTTCCATCAGATCAGCTAATGATGATGAAATAGATCTAGTCATAGGCTTAATGCACGAATGACGCGAATTCACTAGCGCTGTTATTAATATAAAAATATACCGAACAATGTTTTGATGAAGTGCAGAAAACTGATTGCGATATAAGTATTATATAGTAGCATAAACTATGCGAAAAAAAAGAGTAGATTTAATAGATAGATCTAATGTTCTAATTTTATTTAATTTGCCGCACTTAGCTAAATAGATAATTTTTTCACAATTTGATTACAAAAAAATTTCATCCGATATTTATAACCAAAAAAGGAGGATAAAAATGTCTACCGTAATTTTGCATTTTAGTCGGTAATAATTGTATAAATATTATGCTGAGTACGCGTTAAATATGTGATATAAGGCTTATAAAATGTTTATGAAAAATATAATAGAAGATTTAGGTAGAGCCGTATCAGTCAGGATAAAGAAGGGATTTGGGTGACAGGACGAGATCTCGGCGGGCAGTGGAGTGTTTAGCCGAGCTACGTCGAGAGAGCGCGCTATTTGCTGGATTGCCTGAGTCAACATCTTCTATGACAGCAAGGCTCGACCGCTACCTTATGGCTCTAGTCATTTATCCTATCTCACTTTCATCTATTCCCTGCCACACAGTTTGGTTTTTTTTGCCAGAGAGGAACGCGTTAATTTATGGAAATTTTTTAAAATGAGCTCATTAGTATATATAGCACAACAATTTAATAATCATTCAAATTTTAGAAATCTATTTCTAATAATAGAATATCGTAAATAGGACTAAATAAATGTTAATTGTCTACAAATTTAGCTTTAAATCTCTAATGATCATCTTTATAACGGTATCAATAATTGAACTTTATTGTATATTTCTCTGTAAACTTATTTATCTATAAGAAAAATGGGGATAAACGATAGATATTTGTCATTTATAAAAAATCCCATTAACTAGATTAACAAGAATGGATTTGAAAACTCCTGTTACCGATCATGAGTAGGCCACTGAAATTCAATAAGCTTACAACTAGACAAATAAGTCATATTTTGCATCATACTAAATATTTTAAAATAAATATAAATCGATGGTCCTATTGATGTTTTGAATACTATTCACTTTTTATCATCCACGTAATATAAACGTCAATTGGTAGGGCAGACGACTGACTGCGTTGTGTTTACATTTAGAGCTGTTATTCTTTGCTGTTTATCTATTTTTTCATTTCTTCTTTGGAAATTTATGCTAATAACATAGTGTACCAGACAAAAGAATTAATACCAAGATTAATGACTAATTCTCCTGACATTTCTGCACGAATTAAAGTTGTTTTAATGACTAAAGTTCGGTACTTTAATTAGTTCCATGGCATTTGTAAAATAAATTCAAAAATTTTCAGTATTAATTTTGCTTTCACATTACATATGAGCAAGCAAAATATGTGACGATCAACATGCTAGGATGCTTCCTACTCATGTTATTGAATGTTTGAGATATTTGACCTTTCGCTGCGTCGCGAAACTCGGACTAAATTACATATAAACTAAAATTATACTGAATTAGGTTGATATATCAGTTAGAAAAACTGATTGTAAGCTTATGTAGAGTATATCTGTATAGTTTAGAAATGATTTGTATCAATTTTTACATATATTCTATATAAAAAGAAGTGATTGGGCCAATGCGTTCTCGCCGTACATACATGAATCATGGACACAGGAAGACATATGACAGCACAGTTTCAACTAGATTATACTTTTGTTTTGAGGCTTATATGATTAGACGAAAGCTTTCTATATGCAAAAATCAATGTCTGCATTCCTTGAATAATTTTCAGTGTGGTCCACTATACAATAGTATCTTAGTCTAATAGATTTGCTTCTCTTTAATTATTGATATAATGAGGCAGGAGGCTACGATATGACTTATGATTATTTAATAAGTACTTTTTATATCAAAGAGACACTGCATTATCAAGGAGTAAAGCGCATGTATGGTAGCAAAATAAACCAACTTAATGGAGAATATTTATAGTAATAGACCCTGGCAGCTACTAATGATTCCCATTTACTACTAGTAGAAAATATTGCATCTGAATATGACTTTCACTTTTTATAAATATACACTTTCAGTACACCTCTCAATAATCTTCTTGATGCGAAGATTTAATTAGTTTTAACATTAGTTAAGTAAATGTGAAGACAAAAATATTTTCTCATTATTCAAAAAGAATGCCTAAGTGTAGAATCTGTTACATTTATGTTATTAATGTGGGAATTGAGTTCAGAGCTAAAGAATTAATTAATGCTTCGAAATTTGTTTTCCAGAAGAATACGCTATTTGATGTGACGATTATTTTCAGTTGTGATGGCGGGAACTCATTAGTCTATGATTCAGATAGAATTTCGTGTGCTTGCGGTTATTGATTTTCCCGTAAATCTCAGGATTCAATGGATTCCTAAAAAAACATAAGCTCCGCCAATTTGCTACATTTCTTACATTCGGTATTTAATTTCAAGTATCGTTTATCGACTATCATATATTTTAAATATATCTAGTAAAGAAAGGTACGAAATTAAGTGGCCAAATTAGAAAGTTCAGAAGAAAATTAGTACATTTTTTAAAGCAAAATAACATTAAAAGTGATCATTCCGAGAAAGAGAGGCGGCCTTATTTCTGCGGAACATTTCAATTTACGAATGAACATTTAAATGTCATAATTGGAGTATAATCGAACGCCCAAATTTCGGCACAACTCATTCAGTCTTGAAGAACAAAACAATGCATATGCTTGTGAGCATAGATGTGGGAAAATACTAACAGATATAACAAATGAACATTTGCGACGGCGAAATCTTGGTTCCTAAGCTAGCAGGGTGTGTCGAGAGAACAGAGTGGGCTCAAATAAGTATGTGGTAGAAATAGAGAAAAAGGAAAGGAGAGAGAGAAGGGTAGGTAGATCTATAAACTGGGATAAAATAAGATAATGCATTAATATGGTAAATAAACAAAATCAGTTAACGTAAAAAAGAGGATAAGAGATGAGATGTTGACAAGGGGAACGAAGGTTTTTAGGACTATGCGCTTAGGGCTGATTATAAAGTAGGTTGATAGGAAGGCAGTACAGGTGCATGAGAGGGAATTTGGTGACAGCGGAGGGAATTAGTATTCGCATGCATCGAGCGACCTGGGGACGAATTACATATTCGACACTGCTGCCTATTCAATATGTGCATACGGCGCAGATTGACGGTTAAAGATTAACCGGTAGGGATAATATGATGTCATACGCTTATTCGTATCTCATTGTGAGTACCACATAAATTATTAGCTATTTATCTATACCACTATTAATTTCTGTCAATTTCAGTTTAGGTGGAATTCATCAAAAACAGTAAAATATCACCATCGTACAGAGCTCATATTGCAGCATAATTAATTATATATTAAGATCTATATGAATAGAATTATTAATGCTAGCGTAACATGGCTGATTACTCGTGACTATTGAATCGTAAGGTAGAATAGGACCTAGACCTAAAATAAAACTCTAATATTCATAAAAACCACAGCGAATTTCTGTTGAAGACTGTTAAATGTAGAACACGTTAGTGATAATTGTTGTTAATAAAGTGTGAATTTATATAATCTCTTTAGAGTCAATTAGCAGAACGGCAGAGTAGCCTGAGAGTCGGAAAACAGGCCTATATTTGAAAGTCCTATTTGACCCACGTTTGCTGGTACCGACGAATCTTGAGCACTTATTATGAAGAACTGCAACTGTTTAAAATTCCCAAATGCGTTTAATTAAAGTTAATTAATTATTGAAAAGAGTGGATTGATTACCCTTGTTAAATTCTTAGGTATTTGAACCACTTCCCTAGTCCATCGTCGGATAAATGGTTCTTTACTATTCTCATAAACATCCCAAAAACATCTGTAAATCACAACCGTAATGCGTTTAATACATTTATGTCATAAAACGTACTTTAAACCTTGCGGATCCTCGCAGATATTCAGTTCAATAGACTGAGTAGCCAAATATTTGTTGAAAGCAAGAAATGCCTCAGAATCACTGTTCATTAGATATTCTTGAGATTCTAGTACAAATCGCTCCGTTATTCGTTTTCGTTGGAAACCGGGGAATTCAGCAATTAGAAAAAGAGCATCTGATAAAATGTATGATAATATAAGTGAAATGAAATATAAATTTCAGACCTTATTATTAGTTTCAGATAAGCTTACCATCATCTTCATTGGGCGATAAATTAATTCCAGTGAGCTTATTAGCTCGATTTATCTTAAGAGAAGTAACCCTCCACCCGACATAGAAACCCTCTCCACTCGCCGATTCTCCAACACGCTTAAAGTCGCATGTTGAGTCAATGCCGTCTAAGAAGCAGCTCAGGGATCTGGGAAGTATTTTCTCCATGTAACAAAATTTTCTTCTATAATATAGCTTATTATCGAACTAAACATTATTAATAAATGTAGTTTAGTCATTTAAGTGAAATTGAGCAAACTTTATTAAAGAAAGCACATATTCATTTTAATTAATATTTCTTTTCTCCACCTCTATACTTCTTTTAAATAATAATGGCAGTGTTACAAAAAACAAAGATCAACATTTGATCAACATGTTTTCCAATAGCTTTGTAATTGCAGGAAACGTGCAGATCTGACCGAGGGACGACATAAAAACAACAAAATCACGACAGCCTCTGTAAGCTTCTGGAAACTTGTGAGAACAGAAACCCACAATTAGAAGTAGAACTCACCTGCATTGCTTTACGTCGTTGTTCTCGTTAATCACTATGATATCTGTTTCATCATGATTTAAATTTCCTTTTACAGCTCTTTGCAAATCAAGGTTTTTAAGTAAAGTGTTGTGCTGACCTACAAAATTTCAAATTCTAAATTATTTTTCCCCAGTTGACACCAGGAAAGTGTATAAATACTTGTGCTTAAATTTAGTGAGGAAGATTTAAGAAGAACGTATGACACAGAAAAAAACTCACTGTTATCACCTGATATTACTTTTTTTTTTGTTTTATTGCTACCTCCACTACCAAAAGGTTCAATTTCGGTTCGATTAATTGGTTTTGCTACACAATTTTCTGGTTGATCTATATGAGCGAAATAATCGATTTGATCAAGTAGAATAACACCTCCTTCAGGTTCGTTTTCAAAACCATACCCTCGGATCACAATCTAAAGTTAATTAGATCAAAAAGATTAAATAGGTTCTGCCATGTAGTAATTTTTTTCTAATGCTTATTGCTATACCTCAAATGGTTCAAGAATAGGCGGAATGCTTGCAATTATTGTATGATTTTCTGTTGGAGTTACCGTCAAGCAACTCATAAAAGTTGTATCGAGAGCTTTTCGCGTACAAATATCGAGATCTGGTTCATATCCTAGAGTACGAGCCCGACTGAAATCAAATATAAATGCGAAGTATTTGTGATGAATCTCAGTTAATAACTTTTGTTAAAATAAGCTTATACCTTCGCCAATAACGGAAAGTAAGAATTCCTGCTGATTGTTGACATCCAATAGCTATAGATGCTAACATTCCTCCATGAAAAGATGGACGGGGGTCAGAAGCCAAGATTAGAAATGTATGGTCTGTGTTTATAATATTTTCATCAAAAGGAAAATTAATCTAATAATAAAGTTTGAAATTGAATGGTCTTATACTTAGAATCAATTCAGAAACCATTATAAATAGTAAGACTGTAAATCGTAGATGATGTGAATAAACTATACAGTATATATATAATTTAGGAAACGTTTTAAAAAAACTGTGCAATATTAGTGTGTTGAAATACAGTTCTGGTGATTATTGTCAATGCAGCTATTTCTCATTAATTTAGACATTTGTTCAACATTACAATTTTCTCCAAGACTACTTTTATTATTTATTTAAGAAATATTAAGCTTAGTATATGTATATTGCCATACCGTGTCCACCAGGAACAGTTTGTGAGCCTGTGATAAAAGAGAGCTTGGCACTATTGACATTGCCTTCTCCTACTATCCAATCTAGCTGATCATCTTCCACATTTCGCCAAGAACAGTTGACAACTGAATGACACTGTAGCTCAGCGTTAGATCGAGCAAAGTCCGATGATCCACCATGTTCCGAATAAGCTCTAGCTTGAACACCTTCTCCAAGAAATCCTAAATTAGAGATTTTATAATTGATACTTTAATTCTAAGAATATATTAGCTCTAGTATGTTAACTTCATTGCTAGATGAAATATAGGTGAAACTTTAGTTTCAAAAAATATTATGCATATGGATAAAAGATAATACCATGATATTGGCCTGTTTCATATATATTTGTTCTACGACTATCAAATTGCACTCTGCAGTTTGAGTTGTACTGGTAAGATGCAACTGAGCACATCTTTCGTGGATTAGATAAACAAGTGGACACTGAAATATACCTTAAATGTTTTTTAAGAAGTTCTGGAAGATACTCATATCTCCCATTATCATTACGGTAGTCTCGTACTTAATGTCGTTAGCAATGAACACTGTGGAAGAGATGGTGTGTTATTAAAATGGTTAACTTTCACCTCTTTGCGTTCAATTGAGGACATCGTTTTCGTATTGGAAATCGCGCTCTCGTTATTAGGTCTAAGATTACTCGTGCAATTAAGTTCATAATAAGGGCACAGTCCTGTTCTCCTCTATCTCAAGAAATAGCCAAAATTCTAAGCAAAACCAAGAATATAATAGTAAATCAACTAAAAATAGTTGCTGACAGATTCTGCTCAAACTTGTTTGCAATACAAAGTTTACATGCTACATCGTTAAATTTACTTTCGATGAAACCATCTCTACTAAATTATGTTATTGTTCAGCCATAGGATTTTCTCAAAACAACAAAATTTTAGTTGAATTTTTTTTTTCATAAAATGTTTTTAAGGCCATATTAATATTAGCTACGTTAGCTACAGAATGAAATTGATATTTTGCTCATTTCAAATATATCCCAAACAATGCTATAAAATAGTGGCTAACACCACCGGATACAATTTCTTTAAAGTTTATAATGTATTGATTTTAACAAATATACATCTGAAAATCTTTAATATTGATATTGAGACATTGATTTTAATCTCTAAAGTGTATTCTAAATGTCATGTCTTTAATAATATGACCATAAAATTGCTGGCTTTAGACGTGTTTACGCGATTTTTAAGTAAACACCATATCTGTTTTCTCTCTCCAATATAAAATACTCTGTTTATAAATTAAAAACCATAAATGGTTTGTTTTTAGATTATAAATTAAAGGGAACATCACGTATTCACTTTCATATAAAACCAAATAATCTGAAATTCTGGAAGAATTATATATTGAAGTATATAATGTCTGTTTGACATTAGCTTAGGAAAAAAACCAAGTTAGATTAAATTGACATACCTAGTGATAATTGTTCTTTTAAGTAAAGTAACAAAAATATAGATAGCGGCATAACGAGTTCACGTTCTAGGACGCAATGAAACAGTTAATACCCGTGACCCACCTGGGAAATTGAGGGAATGAGACATTGAGGAGGCACAACTGTGTATGAAACAGTAGAGAATGATCTTCATTTTTCTATTTATTAGTTATGTGCAAAATGTAAGTTCACACAGAGCTATTTCCAAAAATGAACAATTAATGCATTTATTTCCTCTGAGAGTTCATCATATAAAATATGTAAACGCAATAGATGTCAGAAAACAACTCATACGGAAGTGAGAATAAACAAACAAAAGGTTTAAGTATTGTCCTATAACTGTTTTCTACTATTGAACCAAAAACTGTAGATCACGCTATGAGTAAATCATATAAAAATCTAAAATAAAATAATGGGAATTCAAAAAAACCAACAGGTAGTTATAATGAATAAAAGAAACAAGTAACTAATTATTTTTGCTATATATGTATCCTCATAGTTATTTTACTTTTGTATTCTTAGGTAAGCCAATAACTATTTACATGTGTAAACGGTAATATTAAATCTTATCCAGTAATAAGGGTTAATCCATTAACAGATCATCTGCTGACCAAGAGGATCTCGTGCTAACCTAATCGGTAAGAACCCAACTTCTCCTTTGTTCTCACCGGCATTCTCAGCTATCACACGAAGCTGTAATATAATTTAATATTTCCGTATTTTTCAAATGTATAGAATAGCATGAAAATAATGTTAAATAGACCTCGTAGCTGCCAGCGGGTAGTTTCGTACATCTAATGTTCCACTTTTTATTTTCCTTTAATAAATATAAGTTAGAATTATGATATATCATCATGTAATATTACATGTATTCTTGATTTATTGTAATATTATTGCTGGATAACTTACTTCCAATGACTTTCCCATTAGAAGCGAATTTTTCTTGTAAAAACACTCCATTTTATCCGTACAAATAGATAACGATAGACCTTGTGTAGCATAATATTCATAAAAGCAGAAAAATACATCTTCTATTGGCGGTATGGTTATGGATTCCGATACCAATGTGTAGCTCGTAGTATGTGAATCCAAAAATGGAGCTACCAAGAATTTTTGGGCTGTAATGATCTATTATTTTACAGTGCTATCCTTGAAAGAATACTAAACATGTTTGTTAGTGTTTTTTTTAATATTTGAAAATAAAGGATATGTTGGAAATGGAATCTCACCAGTGCCAGGGGGAAGATGAATGCCCGTGAGCGGGTTAGCAAGTCTTCCTGCTGTACCTATCTCCCATCGATTACTACCTGCTGAGCGCCAGAACTTGCAGCTCAAATCTGTAACTAAGATTACATATAAAATAAGAAAACTAATATTTTCGTTCTTAGAAGGTACATAGATCAGGTTATAACTTTGAAATACTATAAAATACTAAATCGGATTCAAGCCTGTCACTAGGTCAGACAAGCGATTTTGGCTTATCCACCATCGCGGAAAACGGACCAATGTGGAAAGTTGTAATACGGGGTCATCAGTTACTAATCCGTATAGAGATGAAAGTTTGGGAGAATAATCAAAACTGGATGGGAATTACAATAAAACGTCATACCTGATGGATTACAAGAAAGGGCTAGACATGATTCGAATAGTGTGGGAATAGCAGAAACGGAGTTGGACGGATTTAAAAAGTCAGAAACATGGGAATCTAGTGGAACGGAATTTTGTTGAGTGTTAGAAGCCTCTTTTTGTTCAAATTGGGGTGTTCGAGGAGCAACATCTACAACTTCCAATGGGGCTAGCCCTTCTATTACCTATAAACAATTAAATTGTATCGTTTGTCTAATCTTTTCACTCATACAAGCATTTCTATATTTTGAAATGCTTTCTAAGTAGATTACTTACCTTGAGTGGTCCCACGCTTTCTGTAGGACTCCTAAGAGTGCCCAACCTTGTACTTCCATCATGAATATTATTTCTAAGTAGGTCTTCATTTACAAGAACTTGACTATCTAGTGTTTCTCCATTGCAAGTAAGAGTACCTTCTACTACAATATCTTGTAAAAATATAGCTCCTCCTTCAGGTGAAACAAAATTATTACCATAAAACACGATCTGCAAAATTCGAGTTTGATTTCGATTATTAATGAATTTTTAGGAAATCCAAAATTATACTCATACCTGTGCAGGTGAATTTGGATCATTTGGTGGCGGAACCTCTACAGACATTGGAACTCCATTGCGAATTTCAAATTCATTGCAGTTAACAAGAGGGAATTTTGCTTCGTTAACATTCTTAGAACACACCTGAAAAAGATTTTACCTTCATAGTTCGAATAAATTACGGCTAATATTTCATCGAAAATACACTAACCTGTAATTTTGGTTGCTCACTTATTGGTCCCGTACGGGTTCTCCAAGCAGTTGCTGTTATTTTCAGACCGTTACCAATACATGGCAAAGGATCGGATACTAACTGGCCTCCCTCCCAACCATTTCGATAAGAGGACACAAGAGCACCCGCGAATTGTTCTTAAAAATGTTTTGTTCCCTTATTTTTTCCTTCCTTGTGTTGGAATACACAAGAGTAAATATGATTCAATAAGATAATTATGAGACGAGAAAACTAATTAATTGAGCTGAGTCAATAACTAATCATCCACCAGGGTAATTTTGTACACCAAGAGTAGCCATATATCTATCGGCATCGGGAATGGCCTGTGTGGTCGTCCAATCGAGTTCCTCATCATTTGTATTCGCCCACTTGCACTTCTCTGCGAAGTTACCGCAATTCAAAGAAGATACGGATTGAATCTATAGAAACAGAATAGATAGTTATTTGGTATAATTTTTAAAAATATGACAAAATATCAGTGAATGACTAGACGTTTGAAACTTTAGTGCTATCTTTTCCTCTATAAAGATTTTACAATTAAATAAACAGGCATTGCAGATATACCAAAAGTTATAACTTACCTCATCGTACATTGCTTGAATAGGTGGTTGTTGTACATTTAACTCGTGTTGTTGAGCTTCAGAGCGGAACGGTCCCACACGTGGAGCAAATCCACCATATGTCCCCACAGGTGCACCACCATAGGGTATTGAATTATAGTAGGGAGCTAAACTAGTGTATCTTATTACTAGAACTGTATATTGCAATAGAACAATATTTCGAAACTTACTACTAAAAGCTGGCCCGATTCCAAAAGGACCAGGAAGGCAACAGTGTCCTACAAAAGAAAAACAGTTAAATTAACTTTGAGCTTTTTAAAATGCTACAATTTTGAGAATTATTGCATATATATATATATGTATTCTATGCACTATAGTTGAAAATATGTAATATATTTTATATAATAGATTATAATAAGCAGCTAAATGATTACTACAATCAATGCTAAATAATTGAATGTGACATATGATATTGAATAAAACTGAAAGATGAGGGGTAAATAAATTAGTAGTGAGATAACAAACCGAGGTGAAGGAGGCAAAAGAGCAGCAGGCATGCTCTCATGGCGGTCAGATAGTACAGTGGCATGTGGCGGTGCGCACTTAATCCTGCTACGATCTGATTCCGACCAGCAGGATGAGCGGACACGTGTCCACTGTTCGCCTCAGTGCCAAAGAGAGTAACAGTGTCCTGAATTCCTATTTAGCTGTCTCTTATTATACGTTCGTAACTTTACTATTACAATAAAAGACATTTTTTGTGATTGAAAGCTAAAGCTTTGCTTAACACAACTAATTCGAATTCTAGGATATCTTTTACTTCCTTCTTTCGTAGGCTTATACATTTAGAAATAGATTGTAACCTTGATATCTATGTCTAAAAGTTTTCATATGAAGAACATTTAATTGATTGTATTTGGTAGGTTTATAAAATGATAAAAAGGCTGCAAAATGGTCTAGTCATAATAAACTTTTAAAAACATTTTATTTAGAAGGCGGTAGAGATATATTAGTGCTAATTTCTTCATATAAATCATGCCAAATGCAACATTAGTGTTTCCCAAGTACAGATTGCGTGGTCATTTGAGAGGATTCACAGCAATCCGGGCAAATCTCACCGGTCCTGCAGATAACCAGTCCTCCCCGGTAGTTTGTGGCATAGCCCATTATCGCTGTCATGTTAAAAAAAGTGTATTCTGTATAAGGTGTAAAACAAATGCATGGTAAATTCAAATTCTATTTATTACTCTCACCAAGCAGTGAATAAAATTGAGCGATGGCACAATTCCAGTAAAACGAATTATTAATTAAGTAAAAGATATATAATTCAACTAATATCTCCATAATTTATCTAAAACAACAATTTACATGTTTGCCTACTAACATATATTCGTGCAAAGAATCAATTTAATATTAATGCCATTTCTTGAAATATAATTAGCTACAATGTCGTAATCTAAACTAGTTATACTGAGACTTCCTCATCTTCGTGTTCTTCTTTCTCAGATATTTTACGTAGTGTATTTAAATCCTCACTTGATCCAATACTATGTGCCCCTTCCGCTTCAATGTCAATGTTTACAATCTTCAGCTCCATGCCGTTTGTCCGTGATTGTTCTTTTTTGAACTTTCTGATTGTTTGCCTTGTCGTTGACCAGACGCGTTTGGCAACGGTTGGTTCAGTCTAAACAACCAACCTTATTTAGAAAATTTGAAGATCAGAAATTAACTTAGCAGTTACATCGAAATATAATCCAACCTGTTCATCTGTACCAACTAAACAAAATGCCAGAACGACAACAACAGTTACCACAGAAACCAAAGCCTTAAAATATCGACACTTATTAGCGAACAAGCAAAGAATTTGCAATAAAAAATTAAGATAGAGTTTCACTAACCAAATATAGTCCGCTGCCGTAGCTGTTAATGTCGTAAATTGCGATGCATAGGCCAAATCCCAGGCAAAAAAAACTAACACAAAATATAAAGAGTAGCGGATTCGGACGAAGTTTTTTACATGTCTGCGACATATCTTTGATAGATTCTATTAATGTTTCATCTGAAACTTTCTGAATTATGTGCTTAGTTGCAGCAAGGTGGCTGGAAAGCTAAAGGAAGATTGAGGCAATTCACTGGCAGTTATGAATCCACTAGAGAGAATGGTACTGAATGTTTTGAATATACAATTATGGGACGGTGAATATAATGAAAATTATGTATGCTAAATTATAATTTTAAAGAGTAATAGTACGCAAAAAGGAAATGTTACAACCACACAAAATGGACAACTGGTGTCGACGTTAAATTAACACCTCTAGTCTTTTTCTTCGATGTGTGATAACGCATTTTGTGAATTACGAGCAAACGAATTACGAGTCGTTTTCCTACGATTCGGGAATAATGTTAGTTGCTGCAAAGGTACAGAGTGACTTTTTTAAGAATCAGTTGAGAACACTTGGAAAAATTGTAACATTTTGCTACACCACAAAAATGAGAAAAAATGAGATTTATTAGGATATAGTAAGCTGTATAGATGGTGAAAGGCAAGATTAACAACGGTGGACGATAACGAGGGAATAGAATTAAGCTAGACTCGATTCTGCTGCTGGATGTTTTAACCACTGCGGCACAAACAACGGGAGATAACTGACTGAAGTTATACCTCATAATATAAGAATTATATTGTATCACAAGACAGAACTTTAAAATAAACGCCGTTTTCTAAATTTAATTTATTAAGCGTTAACGAAAGGTGCAATTTATCGAATCTAGTGAAAACTACTATAGAAGCCGAAGCAAAAGGTAATTTATCATTATTTTGTATATATAACAAGTAATTACGAACGATGTCAATTATAACGCTTTTATACATTTTCACCGTAAAATAGATTTAATCGCTATTATAAATGGGGATTTGGAAAGGATCTTTGTGTAAATGTTATAGTTGTTTTCCTGCTATTGAGTCACGTTCAATAGCGACCTAAATTAAATTATACATGAATGAATCGACTCTAGAAACTGAAGTTAGTAATCTTTCGTATATAAATGTATAAAAGAATTATACGAGGATTATTAGGTGCTAAAATTGTTTAGTCATCTGTAAGTGTTTTTGATAATTAAAATAAATGAACAGAATATTGGAATAATGCAAAGTAGATGAAAATATGACATCTATTACTGGTAAGCGGTGTGATAAGTGTAATAATATTGCAACTAACTTTTATTTGTTATATTTTGAACAGACTGAGCAAGGTGATAGTTGTTCATGTTCACCATAGATCAATGGAGCGAGGTGGTGTATGAGCATAAATAAATACTAGACGAATATATAAGAGCATAATAAGAATAGCGGGAAAACGCGGAATTAGCCCGGCGAGCGCAAAATTCCAGGAATGTCGAACAAAGAGCTATAGTGCTCGTCTAGATATAATTAGCACAATTAGTTGTGCTTATTCGACACATTCGAGTTTTTTCAATCATTACGAATGGAACGGCGGAAATTCAGGTAAATTCTCGACTTTACCAACCAAAAGTTTTAATTCATTGGTTGTCAACAACTACTAGATATGAATTCGTATGGTGGAGTGGAATCCGTGAAATGTTTGCTATTACATTCACATCATGGTATACATGATGAAAAACACTGAGTAATAAATTCTACATAAGAAATTAGTGCTACCCTGAACTGGAAAATGAGCTATTACTTTGTAATGCATTTTTTTGTCTTATTTGTTCAGACCAGGACTATTAAATAATGGATAGAAATTGCTTCGTGAAAGAAGATACCCAACACTAAGAACTGCTTACTTATTAGATTCGGAAATAATTTTCTAAAATCATATTTCAAAATAAAAACAATACATGGAAAATAATATAGCTTAAATATTATAAATCTAAATACAATATAACCGTATAATACAAAAATGGCATACAAACGCAATAATATTCTTAAAACAGCTTTGTTTAAGCTCAATAGTGTGCTTCACAAACCAATTTATCAATTTGAGTGATATAAAAGTAGAGCACAGTCAAGGAAGAAGCCTGTCCCTCAGTTTAGAATGCCATGTATGAGACGATCAACGTCTATGGAATTCCGAAGTCCAAAGTTACATCCTGCGAACCGAGTTAAGATTTCCGGAAAATAGCTAAATCATCACTTCTCACCTCAAGGATTTCTCTTAGTGCTCGTTTCGATATGTAATATTGATAAAGGGTGGTATACTTATAGTTAGTCACAGTTAAGTCCTCGTCGTAGAGGTGGCCGCCAACTTTTTCAGCTAAAGAAGTAGCTATTGAATTTCCTGAAACACCATTAAACATGTGAATTCGTAATCATATTGATGACCAGATAAATATTTATATGATATCATACTTCTCTGATTGAGCGAAAAGAGAAGAACTTGTTCTCCACACAAAAATCATATACATCCAAAAGCAGAATTTCCTGTATAACACAAAATTCTGATAACCGAAGTCACCATGTCCCTTTCAAAGAATTTGCAACCACTGAATCTCAGTGTAGGAAATATTTCTCTCTTCTAGGAACTGCAACTTATTTCACGCTTTTATTGCCATGTTCACCTGAAATTCACAAAGTTCGGCTAATTACCCACTCTGAATAGTACAACGTCCTAAGAAATATTTGATATCGCAAACCCAAATAACATCAAAGATGCAATGGGGAATATTCGAATAAAATTGGAGGCGTTTATTGCTATAGGTTCGTGTCCATTAATTGTTAAAAGGATACCAGAAGAAACCTGTATGTTTGTAAGAAAGAATAATAATCTGTGGTGTATTCTTTATTAGTAATAACTCACCTCTTCGATCACCAAACGTCTCATCCTCTACTGAATGCGATGTCGTCTAGTAGTTTCTGCCAGATGCTTCATGTCCTTCGAAAGCAGTTTCGACCGACGTATCTTTGAAAATTCCATCGTTGTCTACAAACATTTGCTTTCTGATGTCGATTGTTGTGTCCACTATCAAGTAAGCGTTAGGATCTCTCCTTGCGCGATAATTCTACCTGATTTAGAATCTATGCTTGGAATTGCGGAGGAAAATTGAAAATTTCCTTTCTCCTAAGTCTCCCAAACTAAGAAATTCGATGTTTTTAAGACCAATTTATATTCACGAATAAGAAGAGCACTCAACTTGAACTATGCGAATTTACACAGTGGTGTGAAATTTCTAAACAGAAAAATTACAAATAGGCACCACTGTCGGAATGTAGTTTATAATTTAGGGAGAGAGAACGAAAAATCCGACTATCTGAAACACGACAAGTTACTAGTTTGTTTAACGATAAGGGTACCTTCAGGAACTGTCCAAAAAACGGTGATTTAACTATCCTCTGTGAGATCGCTGCCTTCCTTTTATTCTATTAATGCGATAACAGCAGTTGACACGACAGTACATTTTTTGAGCACTCTAAATGAGAAAAAAAAAGCAAATATAATCGGATTTTGTCAGTTTTAGAATTTCTAAGGTAGATGAAGTTAATAAAACAAAAAAGAAAATGAAACGCTACTCACACTTTTAGGGAGAGGTTGGTGATCTCAGTTAACAAACGACGCCAAAGGTAGTGTTTCGTAGGGCATACCCTGAATTGCTATAAGCCTCCAGAACATTACCACTAAGTAATTATACTTATTCACTAGGAGAAGTGTCTTCCAAAATGTATTTATAATTTCTATCTTATAACATATAGCTTTATTTCAACATATTGTTGCGCATAGACGTGCGTTTAGGCTGACTTCTTTGAGAATGTTAATGTACCTTCGATCTTCGATTCTTATTTCTTTCTACAAGTCGCTTCATTTCCTTTGAAATCAGCTTTAATCTGTGAGTTTTAGTGTGTTCATTAATTCGAAGTAATTATCCGAAGTTTTTTGTCAGGATCCTCTGCATACCCTCGAAGTCTCAGATCTCAGCAGCCCCATAAATACCTTCTTGGTGAAGATAACGGGATCATGCAAGTGTGCTGAGCCTATGACCTGATATTAAACAACCTATTCTATAACCCTTACTTGTTCTTAATAACTATTCCCAATCTCAAAGTACACTCTTTACCTTTTATCCATATAGCAATAAGTTCTGCTACACATTAAAAAGGAATGGCCAGCCTGATCACCTGACCACGGACCACCCTTTTACACTTCAAGCGTATAGTGGTAGCACTGCAGCTCGTGCGCACAACAGCGCTCTACCACTAAAGCTTATTGCTTATAATTCCAATTTTTCAAATCAAAAACTCTTATTATGTTGTTTGTTGACTGACCATTATTCCAGAATAGACAAAAACCAAAAGAATTAAAGACTATAAAAATGGAAATATCGAACGTGGGAAGTATCGGTGTTATTTGTTGAAATTCAATAATCAATATGATTTTTAATCTTCACACTGCAGTAATTAAGATGTCCCTTATCTGAAAAATTACTTCAAAGCAAACTCATTAGTAGAAGTTTTCAACAACCTATTTATAGCAGAAATATTTAAATTTATTAACAAAGGTTTAGAGGAAATTGGTACTCAAGCCTATCTAGGTAAATTCAAATATTCAGTAAAGGCACTCTTACCGTTGAATTCACGCCAATGATAATGACAGCTCATAATACCGACCCCTTTACAGTTGAGAAGCTGTTTTACATTTTATTTCAGTGTACAAAAATGTCGTAAATGATATCGATTAAATTGATATTTATTACATTGAAAATAGTCCATATGACTATGTAAATAGAAAGAAATAGTCAAAAAAACTCGTCCTACCGAACACCTATTACGACTTTGTTAGCAAATACAACAATAAATTAAATACGATAGGTAACAACTATAAGTGAATTGGAAACGCTCAAAAGATTATTTTGTCAGCACTTCACCTTTTCGTCCAAGTTAAAACAGAAAGATTTCTATTTCTCTTTATTTTTAACAAATTGAACAAGATATCCTTTTGCAGCCATAATTGATCTGCGTCGTACCCAAACTGTATATCTGTAAAAATTATCTAGTTCAATAATTTTAAATGTACAAGCATACATCAAAATGCCAGCTAATAAAAAGATTACTTGTGAAAACATGCACAATACAAAGTACATCTTAGTTATAAGATTTAAAATAACCTTGCTGCCCATGTTGTTTCGAAGTGGGAGCAGCATATAGAAGACATCTTTTTAATATCACAGAATTTGCAAAAGACCTAAAATTAAGCATTTAAAAAATACCAATAACCCTTCACAATGACGAAATAATAGAAAAAACTTCCCTCTCTAGTGGGAAAAGGATATGGATCATTGTGGGTTAACAATTGGATATCATGATCTTTTGCAAATGAATGAAGTTCGGGCGGTACCTAAATATGCGTTTCGTATATTAAAAAATGAAGTCATCTAGGTCTCTGTTTATAATACCTATCACTCACTGTATTATTCTCTAAGAAGAATATTACTATTTAAAATTACATTTCACCCAAAAAAATATATATATTAAGCATTATTATTAAAAATCGTTAGTAGTTCATATCCACCGGACAATAATTCAATTTGGAATATTACAACTCTAGCATCCCCACCAACAAAACAAATAAAAAGTTTTTAGTACATAAATTTCCTTACTATACAGCATCCATCCAGTCGAATATGATTAACAGTTGGACGAATGCCGAAAATTTTATTAATCTCTTGTAACTGTGCCAGAGTTGCATCAGAAAGTCCAAGAGAAACTACTTGTCCCGATTCAACAAGATACTCTAAGAACTCCCAAACGGGCTAAAAATAGTTTACGAAAAACTTTTGTCGAAATAAATACACGTTAATATATTAAACCTTGATCTGCTTGATCCACCTCTTGACCTCATCACCTTCACTTTCCCCATCTAGGACATCCATTTCGGGGGTTGCTACAATGAGCAGTTCAATATTTTGCGTACGCAATTGTTCCTTTAGGCAGTCTACCGAATCTTTCAACTGGGAAGGATCCCAACTTGACATGAATACCTGGAGATACGCCTAGTATAAATACCGAAATAATTTTTCTTAAAAGTCCACCTACCTTCAATGTAATTTTTAAATCACCCCTCTCGTAGCTATCAATATGCGCATTATCACATAGCAAGAGAGTTCCGTCATCCCTTAACGTATAAAGCTCCAATCACGGGAAGAAATATTCAAAACTATAGGAATAAGTGTTTATAATCATAGAAAAATAGACCACTCCAACGAAGTCAGATTTTAAGAAATAAATACAAAGTAATCACCTGAAATCAGAAGCATGAGGAGTAGACTGTAATTGCAATTCGAGACAAGCAGATAATTCTTCAGCTGAGTTTTTGAAACGACGCAGCTTCAACTCACAGTATGCATTAACATTTCCCGTGTGGAGACGGAACTTATTCAGCTTATCGAGTTTTTCGATGAAATGTTGACAGGCTGTCATCAATATTTCTGACTATAACTATAAATATATTTTAAAAAAACGAACCGAATTCTAAACGCTAAATTATTCATATATATGAAGTATTTGGAATGTGGTTCCAATTATGCTCAAAATTTGGCAATTAAACACTAGAAAATAACAGTAAACATAAAATACTTTATGTTAATGACTTTAAAACAGCAATATAAAATTATGAAAAAGTAAAAGCCTAGGTATCTCTTCAAATTAAATAAATACAATATATTTAGTGATATAGGTAAAATAGAAAAAAAAGAGATAATTGTGTAAATTAAAATAATGCGCCACATAAAAGTCGAGAGATGAGGAAGTAGAGAACGAATAAACTGCCTTTCAGAAATAAATTCTTCTTCTAGGGTGAAAGTAAAGAGCAATTTTTGTAATGCAACCTTAAGAAGGAAAAAGCAGCATTACGAGAATTCTGAATTCGTAAGCTTAATTAATAATATGCCAAGCACTTGATTACACAACAATTCGTGAAATTGGTTTATGCATAACTCGTGTTTCGGACGAGATAGGCTGTATTTATGATTCGTCTAAACGAAAAAGTGGGAGGAGTTTCTTGCAGGTCTCGAGTCTACATCAGAATAGAGTAGGGATTTAATACTAATGGGAAACTTTACAGGTTATATCATTACAATTTGTATCTTATTTTCTCCGCTTACTTCATTTAAAAATCTTGTAATAAGGTAAGTGAGTCAAATAATGAATCCAACAAATTGTCTTTTTTAGCACATTTGACAGTGAATTTCTGAATCTCTTTAATACCTAGGCGGTGTGGATGGTAACTCGTGCGAAAATTAGACGGTATTAGGTAGAGCTTAGGCTATAAGGTAAAGGTAATTGCCAAAAATGAAGAAGATTTAAACAAGTAAGTACTTTTCAATATGTTCCTGTAATCTACAGACTATTACAGCAAAGAGGACAAAGATATTATCATATTTCTTATCTCTTTCGATAATTTTACCCTATAGCATTACTCGTATGAGAAGGAGATGTAGAAAAACGTCTGCATAAGATGCCTTCTCCTATCTTCTATAGTGCAAAAAGCTGAATATAGGCTTCGATTCTCGCTACTTCAGGAAAATGGGTTTTCACGTTTCTCTTTACTAGTAGTTAAGAAGTTAGTTTGAAGTTGTTGGTTTTTTTAGTTTGCTGTCAATTGCTTTTATAAGTAGGTCACTGTCCTTAACAAGAAGCTTTTGAAGAAACCCACGAAACACCACTGTTTTTAAGATTTATGTAGTCTAAAGAGGTTGACGAATAAAGGATTTCAGTAAATTTAACGCTCATTCCAGTTTTGCATTTAAATTTGGGAATTTCGCAGTCTGAAAGAAGTTACAGACGAGAGAGGACAAATAGGCTTACGTACGGCTTTATGCTAATTTATCTTCTATCTCACTGTTATTTACTCGTAAAGACTAAGTACAAAGTCATTTTTTTATTTTAGACAACACAGCAAACATTTTGGGTTTTACGGAGTCCAAGTTTTGTTTCATATAAACAATACAGATGGATGTAAAAGCAGGAAGAGAAGCAACAAGGAACAACACCGAGGACTTTTTAGTTGCAAATGCAAAGGTTACTTCAAAGAAACGAATGGAATAGCCGGCTTACAGAAAATGCATATTTCTTCTGGTTTCTAGGACAACTCTTTGGGGCCAATAATTTTTCCTAGACCCGGGAGGTGACTAATAAACTTAGAAATATCATTAATTATATTATTATACTATCATTAAAACGCAGTTTTTGAATAACAATCTAGCATAGATGTGTTCAAATTGAATTGGCATACGACATCAGCTACTAATCACGGATATTGTAGTATTAAATCTTTCTGTGTTGAAGGTGCCAGACTATGACCTTGCCAAATTTTCGATTGAAGTTACAGATCACCGAATATATAACTAACTCTTTCAAAGAGTGCCTAAATACCAGAAATAATAGGAAGTTATTTCTGATTCTCGAGAAAATATGCCTCTGAACAAAACATTAAACTTGATCGTCTATCAGAGATTTCCGCTATCTTTATCCGTAATGTTATTAGATAAGGTTGTTAAACTTGATAAAATCAATAAAAGAACTGCTAAATGAGTAAAATTGTTTTACAAATGTAAATATTTACTGATTCTATAGGTATACCGTCTAACTTTAATCTAAATAAGATAATAATTTCATTCAGTAGTGTTTTACCCGCTTCTGGAATGATAGAGATATCCGAGTTCTGGGATGAAGCGTCCTATTTCCCAAAGGAAGGTTCTTTTTACTTATTTCAATGCATAGAATGGGTTTTTTTTAAATTTTCGTTCTCCCTTAACATTCTTTTTTTAGATTTGCTAAATGAATGTTAGAGGAAGTACCTATAGTTGAACGAGCAATTTTAGTTAACTATATTTCCGGATGACTTTGCTAATACTGAAAAGTACAAATCCATTTGGCAAAAACAATTCTTAAAGAAATGCTTCATAGTAGTGTAAAGTGAAATTTACGAATTATTGCAAGAATTACAATAGGTATTCTAAAACAATCTTTCCAGCTGAAGTGATAAAAGGTTAGATGCTGATTGATTGTTGTACTATAGCTTACTCAACAAGATACATTGGATTTAACCCGGCAAAATCAAAAGAAGAATATGTAATTAGATGCACTCATAAGAAACAGTAACTTGGCATAATAGGATAAAACTGAAGCACCATTAACGAAAGAATTAAGAAAATAATGAAATCCGCTTAGAACATTTAAGGTAAAGCTAGATACGATAGCTGTCAATATAGCAAAACAGTATTTTCTTTAAGTGAAATGAATAATGGCAATTAAAAAAGGCTTGGTGGAGGAGCAAAGATAAGTGAAAACACTCGACTGCACGAAGCAAAGGACCTTCTGCCCAAATATTAGTAAAAGGTAACAATACAATTCAATTACATATTGATTGCAAAGTTATTATTTTTAAATGCTAGTTTCAGTATGTGATTCCAAATAATTAGTCAAGTTATTTAAGACATAACTAGACAAACGCGGGTTCTGGAACAGAGGAGCAACATGAGGATTTCCCTGTTTTACGTTCGCTAGAAACAACTCCATCTATGTGGAAAGCCGAAGCAAATTCCTAAAGTGTCTAATTATAAATATTTTAGCCCTAATATAAAGTTCCAATAAGATGTAAATTAACTAAAATATATAGCTGACTTCTTGGTCATCAGATTCATCAGAATATTGATTAGCGACGCAGACTTGTTCTCGCATAGCAGCAGCAAGAGTTTGGAACGCGTCTTCACAGTTAATGCCTATAACAAAGACTATACACAATATCTCAAAATTTAATTAAAATAAATAGTGTTGGCCCTTTATAATTTTGGATGTTTTTAAACAAAGTGTTTCTTTTAAAGCAATCCAAGGTGACCATATAATTGCATTAATTATGTGGAATAATTAGTATATAGATTTAAGACTTTTTGCAATGGATATGAACAAATACCTGTTTTTGCTGAAACCTCATATAATGAAACCCCAAGTTGAGTAGCCAGCTTTTCAGCCCGATCAAAGCCGACCTAAACATTTTTGGAAGTCATTCACTATTAATCCATATGAAAAGTATGTTAGTGTTCCATAAAATTATAATTTAACTCAATTCATTACCTGCTTATCTAGTAGTCATAATCGAGGTTTAAAAGTTCTATCGAAAATCTAATGATCGGTGATATGCAATGCAAAAAAGTACGTAATAATTGTTACTGCTGACTGGTGGATACACAGAGCGATTTTAACCTTGTGCCAATGAATAACTTCAGCGTCGATAAGTGGGAAAGCAGAGTAGTAAGTGGACTTTTTATGTCAATGATCAAACAGGTGCTAAACATAAACCATTGTTGGCAGGTCTTAAGGAAATGTTTTACATTAAACACCTATAAAGTAAATTCCACAATCAACAGAATATTCAAATCATATATGTATTTATTGGAATTGGCTGGCATTAATCGAAGAGCACCCAGAAGGAATACTCGTTTGCAAGGTAGTTGCAACAAGTTTAAATATAATAAGTGCTTTCTAAGCTTCCATAAATTCCTATGCAAGTGACTGTGAAAACAATGACTACCAATAAATAGTATCCTGAGAAAAACATTCTAAGACCTAAGCGTGAAAGCCAGGTATTATTTTAAATATAGTAGCAATTTAAAAGTGTAGTAGTGATAGATACGATATACCAATACAGAGATTAGACCTATTGTAATATAGCCATTGATATATCATCTGCCAAGGTTACGGAATGGCATTATTCGATAACAGCATTAAAGCAGGACATTTAGATTCAAAGTATTGAAAAATCTACTGGAAGAAAACATTACTGTGCAACTTCCTAGAAATATAAATGACTTAAAACTACATTTATGTGAATTATGTGAATGTATAGCTACTTCTATACTTAGCAAAAGGCTGATGACGTTTCCGTCGTTCTTAATAGTTTTTCGTTCCACTAAATGGCATCTCTCTTTGTCTAGGCTTGCTTGATCGATTCTCATTACGTTTGAAAGTGAAAAGAAATGAAGTAAACTAACATCACAAAAAATTAGAACTCAGAAAATTTTTTTATAGAGTTAATACTTAGAAAATCATGGAATTATGACACCAATTGCATTGGCTGGTTGTGGAATGCCACAGGTCATTGAAAATGTGACACAAGGGCAAACAAACGGCAAAGATGTCAAACATTAAGACATCTCTAAACACGGCCAAAAAGAAATCATGATTATATTCTGAAGGAAGCTAGAGGGTTTTAAGTTGACAGTGCCATTAATATATATATGCTCCTAATTCGATTATTGATTATGTACCGTCACAAACAAATCGCGATTTGCATATTTGTACAACGTTACATAACATGTACTATACCGGAAACTATACGCTTAATCCAACAGAGACTGAGAAGAATTTATGAACTGAGTGAACATTTTTTATTTCTATGAAATTTTAAAAATGAGACAAACATTTTTACCTTTCGTTCAGTTTCCAGATCAGCTTTATTACCGACAAGCATTAATACTGAATTTTGAGGTGCATGTTGACGGATTTCCTTTAACCAGTAATTTTCCAAATTCTCAAAGGACTTCTCATTTGTCATATCATAAACACACATGACACCATGTGCTGAATGATAATATGAATTATAGATAGTGCGATATCTTTCCATTCCTGCGGTATCCCATAATTCTAGTCGAATCTAGAATGACAAAAAATAAATTTAATATCAGCATATTTCTAATGTACTCTTAAAAACGAGTAAAATGGAAACTAACATAAAAATTAGCATGAAAAAGAATCTTACTTTATCTCTGCCTAATTTAATAGTCTTTAATTTGAAGTCAACTCCTAGGGTGCTGATGTGGTCTAACCTAAACGAGTTCTCTGCGAAGCGAAGCAGGATACATGATTTGCCGCAATTGTGGTCGCCCACCACAACGATCTATAATTAATTGGACCTGTTGCAAAAACAATTTATTGGAGTAATTATTGGTGAAAGTGGTCTAGATACTGATTTATTGTTTGAAAAGTGCTATACGGCGTAGTAATATGTAGTTATAGTTGGAGATAATACTATGTGATACGAATAAATAGACTTAATGAATAATAAAATATAGACCTAAGGAAACTTACTTTAAAAAGATGGGTGTAGCTCATAACTGCGCATGAACGTATGTGCGTTTGGGGGCGGAGCAATGATCCATAAATGTAGACACAGAGGGGCGCGCCAAAGGATCGAGCCTCAATTATCGAATGATCGCTGCTCACAATACGGCACGCTTCACCAACTGCATACACTGAAAATCGATCCCGCTTTTGTTCTGAAAAACAAACAAATTGGTGTCCATCAACTCTTCTCGTAAATATGTCAATATATTCAACTTTTAGATCCTCACATACAAATATAATCAGCAGTATTGTAGCATGTTATGCTCGAAATTATAAATAATTACTTTAAAAGATTCTAAATATCTACTCAGCAATTTACAAATGATTTCCACTTTTCGCCAACCACTTTTTACACTACACAGAATAGTGTTTTTCTTAGTTTCGAAATGCAGCTGGAATACACTTGAATTGAGCAGGAGTTTTTAAGAATCATCAATGAATGGGATGCCATTTATTTTGCTAATATTATAGAACACTGGATGGTGGGTAAACATTGTAATAAAATTGCATTATAAGCGTCAAGGAAGGTTTATTCAAGCTATACTAGAAATTTCTTCGAATTTAATTTTTTAGTGATAGTTTACCAGAAAATTGAAAGTCACAATAAGTCAACACGATAAGAGCAACAACAAAAGTGGCTACTGGAAGTTGTTAATGATATGAAATAGAGAGATATAAAGAAGTAATAAATATTTTAAGATTCTTAAAAATATACAAAATGCTAATTAGTAACAAATAGTGTTATACTACATGGTACAAGAATCCTATTGTATTTCAAATAGTTTCACTTCAGTGTCGTACCATACAGGAGGTTCAGTGTTCCTGTAATTAAAATAAAGCCTGGTTTAAAAGTTAAAGTCAGTGTTTCAATTACAACTTATAAGCTATAAAAATATCAACATCTTTATAAATTCAAGGTATATATAAAATATAGTTTTAAAAGACATCAATATATATAACAGACCTGAGATATATGACTCCCCACATGTAAGTTCTAAACCAATGATTTGTGCCAGCATTGGCTTGATATTTTCTGATGAGAATGGGATGGGGGACAGGCAATAGGCCAACCAGAGTACCATGTTGAAGAAATTTTAGAATCTCACTTTCGTCAGTAAGTCCCCTATATTTTCCATTTGTATTTAGAATTAAGAAAGAAATTTAGAAAGGACTAATAATATGAAGTTCACCTGCATGTAAGTGTTATTTAAAACAAAAAACTACCTGTCAATGCAAATTTTTTCAACTTGTGGAACAAGTACTTGTAGAAGACGCATTAGTGTTTGGAGAGGTAGTTTTGACTTCCATTGCTCTGCCCACTCGGGTGTTGCTGTCCATCCTAAGCATACATTTAATCTTACTTAATTTAAAAATTAACCAATAAAGTGTAACTATACCAACTTATACAATAGGACAAAGCAAAATTAATTCTGCTTTGATCTTATGCATATTGGGATAATATCTAATATTTAGCATGAATATAATCAAAATGTGCTACCACATAAAAGTTAATACCAATCAGGGCAAGAAAAATGTTCAACAAAAACACTCTTTCACAACAGCTGTTCGATGTTCTTTAATTAAGAACTTTTAAGCTATTCACTTCTTCATTAGACTAAATAATGAAAATGTCTAATGATATTAAGCTCTTAACAATTTGAAGAATGATTATGATTAACTAACTACATTTATGCAACCAATAAATCTATGGATAGCAAAAAAGCCACCACTTTTAGTGCACAATGCAATCCACAATGTATTTTTGTAGGCCAAAATCAATCAAAAAATTTATACATAAAAATTAGCTAAGTAAAAAACCACAAAGCTGGAGATAAGGAAATAACATCCCATTTCTAGGTGAGTTAATATTTTTAGGCAATGAATGTTGTTGGATGTAAACGCAACGATGAGAATCTCTAAACATGTATAAGCTGTACAAGAAAAATCATCTCGGGGAAGGCCTAATATGTGGATATATTATGTACCAACTACATTTTTATGAGCAGTAGTATCTATTCTTTGTGATTTTTATGTGCATTCATGAGATAATTGGGGTAAGGACAACAAAAAGTACTAAACTAAATAGCGATAAGAAGAGGTTTTGCTTCATCTGTTAGATGAATATTTAGGATGATTATTATATATTGTTCTCCGCTGATATTATATTTTGAATAAGTAGGTTTTTGGCAATAAGACTGCTGTCTATAGAACCTTTTCCATTTGCATATAACCTATTTTCATCTATTTGCTGTTTTAACAATCAACATACCTTCACTGGGTACAGTTTTACTTTCCCAATCTCCCGTGTTTCCTGTCATAGCCGAAACTTGAGGTGTGGCGGCCAAGCCTGCCGTAGTTCCTATATTAATATTTTCAAAAATTTATTGCAAAATATTCTAGTTACATAAAAAAATAATTCCAACTTATAAACTTAATAACTAAAAAATAAGTAGAAAATAAACCAGTTGGAAGATCCGGAGCTACTGTAGCTGTGGGGCTTTTTAAATCTTCTACTATGTCGTCGCGTGCTAAATTTCTCTAACAATAAATGCCTTTTAATTTTGAAAAGTAATATTATTTTACATATGCACCAAATCTTACTCTTTCCCTTTCTCCCTGAAAGAGTTTTTGAAATAGAAACAGAATCCGTTGGGAGATTCGCTAATTGATAAAATACTTGTCTTTTTCGTATAACCGTGTAGATCAGATTCGAATTACCTGAATATTTTTCAACATATTTAAGCCTTACTTAAGAAATAAAGAAAAGTGAAAACATTACTCACCATCGAACTGATATTGAATGATATTATTGAACACTTCCAGCAGAAAGAATACTAAGTGGTGATTAGTTGGTGATGAAAAAAGAAACCAAGGAGTTGAAAATGCTTCTACCAAATGTAGAAGTTTGTTTGCAGCTACCATTGATATTGATTTCAAATAAGGTGAAACTGTAATATTTTAAAATCAATAGCTGAATATCATTTATTATTTTTGAAAATATATAAAAATAAGATTTGTCTCCAGGTACACAACATAAACTAACCATTGACAATAATTGTTAATAAACAGTCAAAAAGTGACTGTAACCGATGATTTCCCGTCGTGATCAACTTATGAAAAACCTGGAAGTCATGAAAATTCTTATTTCCTAGTATATAATGCTATCCTTTAGTAGGAAATATCTTATATACCAAAAATGAAAAGCCCAAAGTCGTACTAATAGAAAATCCTTGAAACAAGAATTTGTATCTCACAATGATTAACAAGTCGGCGTGTGTTCCATTAAATGATTGAATGTCAATAGCAGCTTTGGCTAAATATGGCTTATTGAGACGAACACCAAAATTTCGCTCTCCACTCAAAAGAAGAATTAGGAACACTCCCATATGAATAAGCCCCACTCGTGCTAAACAAAATTCATTAATAAATGGTATTGATGAACTAATAAATGGCTTACAAGGGTCATTTCTTGCATCCGTAATGTGAAAAAGAATAGGTACCAAGATCTCAAGAACATCAGATGTTTTCAATACATAGAACATAAATTTCTGAAATTGAGATACCATTGTATAAAGCCGACGTACATTACCAAATGTGAACAATGATTAATATGCTAAAATTAAAATATATTCAGAACACTAACAAACAAAAACCCAAAACTCGTTAGTTGATGACTAACTTGATTGTACTCGCAACATTTCCACAGCAAAACTAGCAATTCTTGATGGAAATTAACCTTCTTTGAAGAATTTGGAAGATAAGTCGATTGTAAAGGATTACTCAACAACCTAGTAATTCCCTAAATCGTAAAATTTTCTTTAAAAAATTCATAACTAAGAGTAATTAGCGCTAAATAAAACACATTTAAACTAGTTGTAAATATATTAATACCTTCAACATAAAGTCGAAATCTTCTTCACGATGTATTCTACCTAAATAGTTAATGAAATAGTTATCTGTATATCCAGTATCATCACCTTGTGGTTGACTGTCTTTATCAAGGCATACAATCAGAACCTATAAGGAATACTATATCCAAAAGCTTTTTATATTTGAAGTCTAAATTCACCTGTAATGTTACTTCAGCGAGAGGTTCCCGATAATCATTGAATAGCAAATAGTTATATGGAAGTCCCATTCCAACTGGATCATAAGCACAAACTACATTAAGCATTGATGTGAAAAGAGGCAATACATGACGATTTTCAACTGATGTGAACCGAGCCACCCATCTTAGACGATTCTCATCTATAAATATTATCCTTACTAATACATTCTAGAACTTCTAGATGATATTTCTTTCATATAAAAGTTACCAGTCAAGGGAGAATATATGACCTCCGAGAAACAGGTCAGCAAAAGCTTTAAGATTTCTGCACGGTTCTGATCATACTGAGCATTAGAAGGTGGCTTATTACCAAAACCAACTCCAGCTTCCCAAATTAGCTCACATGTTTCTAGTGAAGAAAGATCGTCTGGCCTATCCTTAAGTGAAATAAGAAATATGCCAAAATTTACATATTATATAATGAATTCCTGACCGATTTATTTAAAGTTGTTACGGTGAATCCTGGGCAGAACAAAAGATCAGAAAGAATACTAAGAAGTACGCTGGCCAGCGGAGTCTGACAATCGCCCTTTAATATATATACTTAGCCTGGAAATTCTAATTTTTCGAAAATTAGCAAGTAGAATGACTAGAAAAATCTACGGTATACTCATACAAAATACTCTCCATTCATGATCTATATTAACTAAACTATACCATTGGTACAGGAGACCAAAAGTATCCTCTCCACTCAGCGTCCTCGAACATGTAAGGCACAAGACGGGTGAGAAGACGAACGCAGTTAATCACCTTTCATTGTTACATATATAAGAAACAGTAAGATATGCTTTTCATTTAAGAAATTAAATAAAAACTTGAAACTAACCTTTTTGTGGTTAATAATACTTGGATGATCTCTGGCATCCTGAAGTTTTTCCAATGCTTTATAACAAAGAGTAGCAAGGTTTTTTGGGGAATCTTCTCTGCATAATCATTTAAAATTAATAAACTTTATACTTGATGGAAATAGCATGTTAATTTACTATTAATATCACTACTACTACCATACAAACCTAAGCTTTCTAATATCATCAGCTGGAATCATTGCGAATACATCGTTCACATTGGTGACATTATCAGGAGACCACAGCTGCTCCCAAAACGATTCGTCCTCCTAATCACAAATTATGAAATATAATCTAGGTTTCCAGGAAAAGAAAATATCCTATCTTATATTATTATATAAAAACGACAGGATATTGAAACATAAACTAACCTGTTTACCTGGTTTTGATGTGAGGTCAAGTACTGCTTGACGAAAATTTACTTTACTGCCTTGAACACCCATCTGAATGTGGTCATAGACAGCATAAGCTTTGCATATCAGTGAAAGAAATTGTTATAGGTTAGAAAAGCAATGAAATACATTTATAACATTCAATTATTATTGTTATGATATTTACCTTAGTAGACGAATACAATCCAAAGCAAATACTCCCCAAAAATATAGACCACTGTATAAACAATATAACAACAGTACTTTAGAAAGAACTACAACAGATTTTAACCTTAAATGTTCCACTATTGCTTAAATATATACTAAACAATTTGTTTGATAGTACATTCACTTGAAATCGAAACATTTCTTACAAGTGAAAACATCCAGCTAAACATAGCTATAATCTACCCCACTGAACTTTTACTGAACATTAAAATTGTGTTAAATCTATTTATTTCAATTTCTGAACTTCTCTAAAAATAGTTATCTTATATTTATTTATAACGTATATAAGGTGGTGCTACGAGCATCGATAGCTATACTAGCTGGATACTAATAAGACGCGACGCAACCGCAACGCGGAGGCAAATCTAATGTTAGAAATTACTTAGCCCTATATGTAAGCCAATAATATTAAAGGTACATTAGGTGATGAAAGGCTGTTACTTAGAACTAAATATTCTAGACCAGGTTATGTACGAGTTATGATGGTAATAACTCTGCATGAAATTACAAGATATCTCCACTTTATTATTTAATCAAATGTACATCTTTGGAACAGTAGATATTCTATCAATAATTATTAAATTGCAGATATAGGAACACATGAAGAGAAAATGTATATCAATTATCGAAGAAGTGCAAATGAGTCATATCTCTTCGCTGCTCGGGGGTAAACGCATCAATGTCTGAAATACAACAGGAATAAAAATTATAAACTAATTGTCTAGAATAATATTAATTAATGTATTGGCCTCAGAAAACATGTAAATTCTCGTCTTGAGTTGTTTTATCAACTCAATAACCATAGTAGTTCTTATAACCAATACTTCACAGTAAACAAGTTCACCTAGACATAAAGTTATAAAAAATAAATCTTAAATATCAGTTATATTCCTATAATAATCAACACTTTCTACGATTCCACAGATATATGATCACTGTAATTATTGATGTGTTGTGAGCCGTGCAATTTCCCATCGATGCGTCTACCGTAATTAATTTACAAGCATATTTTACCTGATCGATAGAATCTGTCGTCATATGGCCAACCATTACGTATTTGGTATACTAGGAATTGTTGGGCCATCGAACGTTTGTCCTGTTTATATAGATTTATATACAAAACATGCTGTTAGAAGTTACAGCATCAAAATAACTACAAAGTGAATTTTTACTTCATAGCTAAAATACTCTTATTAGAGAAAGATAGTCATCTAATAATCAGCAATTTGAAGTAATATATATAATAAGCGTGAACCTGTGAAGTAAAGAGTTCCGATGGAGGGGTTTTAGATAGTTCATTAGGTGAAAATATATCTGTAGAGAGGTCATTTATTCGAGTTCCTTGAGCTTTTGATCGAACCTTGAAGATCTTTAGTATGTCGTATAAGATGCGAATTCTTAAAAAAATGAGAGAGCAGTCTTACATTAGAAGCTTCCATGGTTATTTTCGCTGTAGTCATTGTTGTTGTTGTTGTTGTTGGCGGTGTTGTTGCTGTTGTTGTTGTCGTTGTCGTTGTCGTTTTTGTTGTTGTTGTTGTTTCTAACTGTTTAGCACTTGGTAACAATGGTGTTTTTGATCCATTTTTAATTAAATGTTCTTCTTTTATAATCGTTAAGGTAGAGTCTTTAGAACTGGGTTTAATATTGGTTGATAAAGAATTTCCTTCTGCCTGTATAACCAGGTTTGGTAGAGACTCAGGTCTTTGTGGTCTGTAACTATGTTTTATGAATATTGTGTAAACAGTGCATCAATCGTCTGGTCTTCTCACCGTGGCTGACTTTCGGCACTGTTTATTTTATTTATTTTATTCAGATTTATCATCTCATTGCTGTGAATCCATCCTGCACTATCAACTATATTGTCAATCTCGAGAGTTGTTCGATCGACTTTTTTCATCGTTCCACCTATAATTCTAGTTTAATATAATATATATTATAGGTACACTACACATTTGATGCTATCTGTTCGTTCTGTCAAAAATTAACTTATTAAATTACCAGGTCTCTTCAGTGAAACACTGATATTATTTGATCTCAGATGATTTTGGTTTTTAATGAAAGATGAACCCGGCACGGAAGGTGTTGCTCTAGGTGCTTCTTTATTATCAAGAATGCTTCCTGCATATTCATACCGTTCGCAGCAAATAGATCTCTTGTACGGTCCGTGGCAAAAAGTATTCTTCTATAAATAATACTTCTCACTGTAAATAATAAAATATGGTATTGCTGTTGTAAACTAAAATTATTAGATAAAAATACCTTATATATCCGTTATTCAAAAAAAAAAATTCAATTTAACTGAACTAATACTAACTCCTGGACATTTTTTTCTTGAATTACAGATAATTCTCGATCCATCCTGGTGTAACAGTCCAATAGATTTGGCAGGGCAATCAAGGGTCTCTTCAGGAAGCAGTGCTGTTCGTGTTTTCTTTATTTTCTTTAGAATAGATGTCTTGGTCACCATCGTAGAAGTTTTCGTACCAGAAACAATTGTGGGTATTGCTTCGCAACAAATAAAGGCCAATCCCACATCTGAGCAAAACATAGAAGTCTGAAAATTTATAGACGGTGAAAGCAAATGTTCAATGAAAATTAAACGTACCTGTGGACATAGACGTGTTCTTGGACTACATTTTAGAGGTAACCCATGAGAATCAAGAACGGTAAGCATAGGATTCGCACAACTAGGCTGATTTTCGGGTGACGGTTCATTGCTCGGACAGCACATATAATTTAATCCCGAGAAGAAGCATGTGTGATCCATTCCACAAATGGCGTTCTGAGGCGATCCTAAGAATTAGAAAATTATTTAGTTTTTGTTCGATTAAGGTAGTTTTTTTTTCAGTCACCTGGTAGACATTGCACAATATTTCCAGTTTTGTCTACTTTGGGCTGTTGTCCATTTGGACATGTTGGTTGGCGGGCTGTAAATGATGTATGACATATATCTGATTTTTGTTGGTGTGAATTGAAGTTGTTTGGGAGTATAATTTAAAGTACTGATAGAAATACTTGGATTAGCGTCGGTGCTCACCGAATGTGTCCTGTATGAAAAATAATAATGAGAGTAAAAGTACAGACAGCATGTTCGCAAAACTGAAGTGGGTCGAGACACAGCGTCCTAATAACGCGATCGTTCGATTAACCCCTTTCGTTGCCTACACCTTTATCAAAGCCCCAAGGCCACAAATCTTTATCTCCCAAAACTATCCTATTACTGGTTTCCTCATGGCATACATGTAAAAATACACTAGTTTCCTAAATTATTTATCAGCTGAGCCCTATTATTGTAAATTAAACAATATATTTTAAAGAAATTGCAGTTTTTAATATTTATGTAGTACGTAAAATGCCTAATATTAATAGAAAAGAGATTTATTAAAAGTCAATAGTTGAATAATATCGAATGTTTACACTACGTAAATCCATTGGTTCCTGAGCATTAAGCCGAAAATTAGCATATCAGCTTCCGTGATTGCACGGGTCATGTGCAAATGCATCGATTGTTTGCTTTTCGTACAACTGACAGACCATGCACCTTTCTGCGTTGTTCCTAGCTATTTTAAATTTCTCCACGTTCTTAGACTGTCATGTTCGAGAAAAACGACAGTCTCTGCCTCAACAAACAAGGTATGCATAAATCATATCCCTTGCTCTTTTAAAATTAGCTGCAATTTATATGTGATTTCTAGATAATTTTTCCACAATAAAATCCGGCATAAAAATTGCAGATCTCTATCGGGAGGATATGCTACCAACGGAGATAAAAAATTAAATGACAAATATTATGATCTTCTTACGCTTCAGCTACTAAAAGGATTTACAGTATGGAGAATAAAAGCATTTAACGACAGAGTATACCTAGAACGAAATCTAAGGAACTACTGGTTTGGAGATCGGTACTTTCGATTGGTCAGTAAATTAATAACAGGAAAAATTATACTACAAAAATATTAGTGTATTTCTACATATTTCAAAATAAAAGAACTCCCGCGAAAAATGATATCAAAAACGGGATTACCTTAAAAATGGTTACTTAAAGCATCTGCCATACTAAAACAAAATGGTGGTTCAACACAAGCAAAAATACTATAATTCTTAGTTAAGACTTTACAATAATACTTTTGTAATACTAATGTGATTATTAAGCTCAAAAGAAGCACTCACATCAGCAGTAGAAGTCGTCCACGAAGTTAGTGAGTACAGTGACTATGTATGCTAAAAAATACATTACAGGATAATTTCTACTATTTGCCAACTAGGGACTCTTGCGCCTACAGAATGAATGCTACACAAAGAAAAGATTTGGCCTATGAGGATGGAGTTCCAGTATTCGATATTATTTACCAGTGAGCAACAGGCATAATTGTGTAAACCGTTATGCTGGAAATCCTTAATTTTCTTGTTTCCTCTAGAAACTTTATTGTTTGAAAAAACTCTAGATGTCAACGATATGTAGAGTTCTGTTGTGGACTTGACTGCTGTCGTCTGGAAGATTTGCGAACTCCTCGCCAAGCACATGTTCATCATAACGATCGATGGAATGGAGCACGTTCTTTTGCCACACATAGGATTGTATTTGCACTTGTCTTTTTGATGCCCATCTTACTTTGATATATTGATTTCCGTTACATGCTTTTGTGGTGCTTAATTATATGGTGCGCCAAAAGTTCCGATATCGATGTCAAGTCGTATAATTTCGTGATAAAAGTATGAAAATTTATCTGGACAGGCGTAAGATAACAAACAGCAATTCGATCCAGTAGGTATCCAAAGTTGCTTCCTTTTGCGGTCACGAGCTCGTAGACGCCTCGCTAAGTTACCCACGATGCGCCACAGCCTGTATTGGCTAATTTCGTCCCAAGACTTAACTAAGGCTGCTTTAAGAGAGTCTAAATTGTTATAGGATGTTTTGCTTAGTTTCTCTTCCCAGATCTACTATGCTGCAAACTCAATCGAATTTAGATCAAGTGAATTTGATGAGCAAATCTCTTTGCTCTAGAAGTCTATAACCTGTTGCCAGCACGCCTCAAATTGTTTGAGCTATATGAACGGGTTACCAGTCTTGTTGAAATGCCTAATTCTGTAATCCGAAGCGTTTTGAGGTCCAAGGAATCACCAGTCCTACTGGTCTCTCTTAAATACCACCCTGCCGCGGTGTCAACTCTGCTATAAACTTCTACTCAATCCCGTTAGCTATGAAATAACCCGGCTAACGAAGATGTCGAAGGTGTCTTAGATGTAAGTTGAAAGTGCATCGATGCAAAGCTATTGACTAGTATCAAGGGATTGTTTACCCAATAGTCACGGTACGTTGTCGTATTTTGCTTTTAACACATGTTAATATCTTTCTAATTCTTGAAATTCTTTAATAATCAAAAGTGAAAAAGTGTCGCTAGTTGAATTGTGCTTAACGCCTTTGTGGAGGCATAAGGAATCCATTATCGGCTTACGACTAAGAGGAAAGTTAACGGTTAGCTTTTGTTACTCATAGACACAACCCAACTAGTGACATTTTTAGTTAACAAATGTAAAATTAGAAAAAATTGACGTCTTAAGATCAAAACCTTGCCAGTACCGTAAGCAAGGGGTTGGCAATGCTGTGCAGCCAATAGAATCAAATATGGCAGTCTTTGCATAGAAACCTTAACCGGCTGCTCCACGACACTACAAACAATTGAGACGTGAAATTGGTTATTTATTCATTTATTGAATCTATTTTTTCATAACATATTAAGTGAGAATAAGATAACTATTGAAAGATCACGCAAATGTTAATTATGATTATTAATTACTAATAATACAAACAAAGGCAGGAACACTTGTTAAGTGAAGAATGAAAAATGAATGAGTAATAGACATTGATTCATGATTATTTTCATAGTTTACCATCGTATGTCTTCACCCTAGACAGATCCTTGTGTGTGCCTATGTTGCCAAGGCCAGTTGGAGACTAGGGCTTACCAGTTTTGCGGTCTACAACTATATACGTGTTCTTCGTCCTATTTACTTCAATATATATTTTATAATTAGGTATTTTCCAGAACTGGGTTCTTGGCTATTACCATCAGTGGTATGAGCACATTAGAGCTATGCGTAGCATGAATCAAAAAAGACGTTCATTAATTAAATGTATTTTTTGAGTTGTGATTACTCAAACAAAAATTCTAGTCCAGACATTTGTAGAGACACAGAAAAAAGTCACTAGCACAATATTGCTAGGTGGAGTCACAATAAAAACTCGTTTTTAAATTATTTAAATAAAATTGCTAGAATATGTGCATGAATTGCCAGACGTGATTAAAGGCCGGAACGATGAGAATCAAGCGCTACACGGTCAATTTAACAATTGAGAAATAATAAGGGCATCAGATACGCGATTATAACTTGTATAGACACGATAGTTGTATTCCTGTTTTCAAATATTTATTTATTTACCACTAATATGTTGTGAAAACAAATAGATCAAAATAGGTCATCGGAATTGACTAAGGAGAATCCACTGAGTAGATTATTTAATCACCAGCGGTTTTGCCGTCAACTGAAACCCCGTTTGGCTCTGTCTCCTTCAGTTCGAAAATCCTTTTACTATTAACTACCATGCTGTCATGCTTCCTTAAGCGGATGGGGATAATGGATCTGGACTGCTGATGTGCGGCGGTGGAAAAGAAAGTAGCAAACATCTGCTTGTACGAGATCTTCGAATGGTCAGATTCTCCCTCTTGGCTGGCCTTTATAATGCTTAGGTTGGCTGAAACTGGGTACTCGGTGAAATTGAAATCATGTATGGTTTGATTCGGAATGAATTGGCCGAGCACGGATGAATGATGTCGGTGTTTAACCGGTTCAAGAAGTGTAGGTACCTCATAGGAAAAGGGTTTTTGTAGATGTTCTGGCGACACATAGGCATAGATAAGATATATGGATGCGAACGACTTGTATTATATCTATTTGATCGGGCACATTGAGAGAAAAGCTTAATAGCAATCCCGTTGAACGGACATTTATACATAAGAGTAAACCCAGCTCATCTTCGTCTAGACGCTAAAGTAGAATTGCCTAATGACTTAAGCCTTTTTGCGTAACTGATATCGGTTTTTCCGATGCGATTCTGGTTAAGCAAAGGACTATCAGTTATCTAGTTCTTTGAGCCGATGGAGAAAGACAGCTTCTTCACTAGTGAGTCACTCATCTCAGATGAGCTTCGACGCGAATCACTTAGAAATGCCACTCATTTCCTCGTAAAATACGGGAGCGACATTTTTCTACTGATCAAAAAATGCAAATTTTACGCATAGATCTACCATTTCATATAGTTTTGCTCTCGCTATGTTGTACTGTACGAAGTAGATCAATTCTTTCTACTCACTAATTTATGTGATTGTAATGCAGCAAAAAAGTGNAAAAAGTGGAAGTGAAAGGGATTGTTTCTTCGAGAAATACCTTTCTTCTCTGAAGATAAAAAGCCGGGACAGCATCCAACAGCAGAGTAAACCGTTAAAATGTTTTCCAGGAGAAACAAGAGCGTAGTGGTTCGCTAAGTAGCTCTTGGTCTTTCTGTTTCCTGCACGACTATTTCCATTTGTGTTTTTAAAATCAGTATTTGGGCATGTAGTTTGTTGCAATCACACTAAGGCCTTACCAAATGTGTATTCCCAGTGGTCAGAATTGCTTTTGTGTAGAAATCTGAAATGATCCTGCTATTCGAAAGAAGCAGATTAAACGTGCATGTGGGGAATTAAGAAATAAGTTGTCAGGTGTTTTAATCAGTAATTGGTTTGGGAATTCAATTATACTTGGAAAAAACTCCTATCAGCTGGCCTAACCTTATTTCTTACTATCAGAGGTCTATGTACTACGTGAGAAACATCGCGTCAGTGAGACTCTAAATCAATGCTTAATGAATGTGANATTTATGACAAAAGACACAAATATGTAGCTCTAACGTAAACTATTTTTAAAGCTTTAAAGTATCCTATGAAATTAACACAAATTTTCCACTGACATCTAGAACCAATCAAATGCGAATATGTTCAGTTTCTGATTAAATTAAACTAAAAGAACAGTTATCTCCGTACAATCTCTAGCCTTGAATCGACATGAAAGAACAATCGGTCTAAAACAAGTAACCTTGCAAGCACCTACTTATAATTGTCTTAAAAATAAAATTCACTGAATTCGGCTAACTNACTTTCGGTAGGGTGCATTAAAATAAATTAGAAGCAGAGTAGCAACTATTCCATAACACGCTATCATCAGAACAGCCATGTTGTTGAGGATCTGCAGACCAAGGCGACTATCCATAATACGGATAAAGAAGAATACCACGGGAATAAATACAAGGACGAAAGGTGTTGAAACCTAAAATTTCTCTCATCCTTTCAATACCAAGAATTTTCAATGAATGGAAATGGAATCGATATTAAATACGTCAAGACTCAAATTACCTGCNACTTTCTGTGCAATTTTTGTGTGGTGACTGAGAGGTGTTTGCATTCCTTCCGCAGATAAAAGTGGATATGGGCAACTAAACCGACGACGAGTGCCACTAAATAACTGGGTTTAAGAAACGAAAACCTCCTTGTAAAATGACAGTGAAGTACCGAAAATGAGAATGATGTGTCTTGCTACTAGCATTTATTTGGCTATTAAGGATAGGGACTATACAATCTCAATCCTTACTTCATGATATTTGGAATTCTCAATAGTCCCATTGCCTCTGGACTCAACTAAAATCACTGTAATTTAGCAATAACCCACATTGCAAAACCAGCTGAATGTCCAACCTCTTACCTTTTGAAGAAATTTGCTCCACTCTGATGGGTCAACATTGCATAGCGTCAACAAAACATTTCCAGAGACATTAAACATGAAGAAGAAAAAAGAAATACAGAAATAGAATTGTTTCTTAGTGAGTTTGCGTTTGGCAATGCACTGGTGTCGGTAGAGAAAGAGATCGAAAATCGAA
>JAJAVP010000222.1:79714-97394 GCA_020740425.3 Heterorhabditis indica | reverse complement strand
GGTGGTCATCGTCCAGAACTCTCTGAGATATTATCTTGTTATTTTCACCAATCCTTCTCGTTCTTGGTTTGGATAAACGAAGGCATAAAAGGTTTTTCTGCAAAAGAAGAATTATTGGGACAGATGTCACGAAAATCACATTGACTTACTCTTTCTCTTTAGCCTTCCGAACAGAAATTCTCGGTACGGATGATTGAAATAAATTAGGCACAGAGTTGCAACAATCCCATAGCTGGATATCATCATCGTAGCTATGTTATTGAGCATCTGAAGACCCAGACTACCGTCAAAAAAACTCTTATAGGCGAGTACTATGAGAATAAACAGAAAAATAAAAGGCACCGTAACCTGAAAACTTCTGTAACTCCAAAAATATCACTAGAATTTTTGGTAATTAAGTAGGCACCAAATATACCTGCCATATCAGGGAAGTCAGAAATTTTCTTTGCATTTTCCGAGTGTGGACCGAGAGATGCTCGAATTGCTTCCGAAGAACAAAGATAGTGTGACAAACAATAAACGGGAGAGGTGAAACTAAATAATCAGTGAGGAATTAACTAAATTAACGGAGAAGTTAAAGAGCATAAATGACTGAGCAAAATCAGACTTTTTAAAGGAGTGGAAACAAATAACGTCCAGACGGCGGCCGTCGTTCGGGAGGAGGGAGGAAGATAGTAAACATTTGGGATCTTGAGTAGTTCCACTATCCAGGGATTCTCCTGTAAACAATTGGATGTTGATAACTCAAAAAAAAAACGTCAAATCAGCAGAATTTCCTTGAGCGTACTTCTTCCAGAGTCTCCCTCCGCTGAGAGGAAACAACAGCTATAAATGCAAGAAAGCCCTTTAGAACGAAGCAGATAACAATATAAGCAAGAGCAATGCAGAAGAGCTGTTTGTTGGTAAGTTTGTTTCTGACGATTCATTGGTGTCGGTAGAAAAAAAGATCCACTATAGAAAATGTCAAACCACTCAAGAGATTGATGACTACGCACTGAAATATGTTCTGTAGTATGAATTTCTTTGTTATTTCACTGGATTATACTTTAAAAACATACAAAGCATGTGAACGTTGAGATGCCAAGGCTTGTGATGAGAAATCTATGTTCTGCTACAGCTAGAAGAGGGTAAACAATATAGGTTGGACAAAAAAATTGATGCAAATGTCGAGTGCAAAAGCTACAATCTATGTACTGCTGCGGTGAAATGAGAATCGCCAAAAGTCTGACAGCATCCGTCGCCAACGGTACACTAGCGCCACGGTATATCCGTCCAGTCGAAGAACGGCGTTAGCAAGAAGTACATGCCGAGATGAGGGACTTCCAGCAATACCTACTGCAACTTAATGGGGATTTACCTAGTTCCAGGGACATTAAGTCATTTCTGGACTCTATAGCACAACGAATGGCTTAATGCAGTTTTGTTCAATCGCTTTACTACGATATCTATCTTATTTAATATTTATATTCTGCAGGTGTTTTTAATTATTTGTTTTGAGTTATTGGTTTTGTTCTTTAGTTATTCAAACGGGTTAAATTGTATTTACGAGTATATAATAAATCTATTTCTTCAATAAAACTGCTTTCGTATTTCCTCTTATCTCAGACTATCAAATTAATCTACAGTACTATGTTAATATTCGTAACATTAAAGAACGGAATATGTCTACATGTCTGCCAAATCTATTGTCCAATGTGTCCGCGCTCCAGCTTGGTAACTTGCCAATTAAGGGACGATGCTTCAATTTGTCGAGTTCACCGTAGGTTCTCTAATTTGAGCGCCTTAAGGTCCTTTAATATCACAGACGAACAAAGCCCAGAATTATGTCATCGTCCCTTTCATATAGTTGTTGGTCAAAAAAAGAGTGAGAACTACATTTGATCTACGTGTGCTTTGCTACTGATTCTGATACTTCGAAAAGATGCATAGCTTCCTGTTTAACATATTTGGCTTAGAAGATTTTATTTGTGAGCAGTTTATTTTTGTATAATTTTTAGATGACTTGACTATTGGGGATTATGAATTGATGCTGACTGAAGGACATGCATTTATGTTGGAGACAGATCTAATAGAAACTCACCTATATTAATTCACGTTTTGATTTTTAGTTGTTATTCAGAGTATATTATAGGAAGTGTTGGATGTTGGATAAGGTGATGACTTCGTACTGTCTGCGACCTAAACATTATCCAAATGACCCACATGGTCCCCATCATGTAAGATCGGTATTACTTCACCCAGAATAGATGAAATACGCGACCAAATTTCTGCCCACTTTAATTTTCTAGATCCTCAATCCCATTGAAAATATAACGTAGCGTTATTTGTTTATACTACTCAAACTGATTATAGCATTAGCATCAGAATTTTGCTTGGCTATCGGATCAGACTGTCGTATCTGCAACAGGGCTATGCAGTATCGCTGGTAAGTGATAAATACTATTACTAGTCGAGAGAATAAGTTTAGGTGAGAAGGAAATCTAGAATAGGTAATATACACTTCTGGGAATTGTATTGATTTCTGAAATGCAAAATGCTTAAAAGTTAATATTCGCATAATATTGAACGCGGTAGCTCACAGTAAATCCATTCAGGCTATGCTCCCCTAGACTAGGTCACGAATGCTGAGTTCTATCACTTCTGGGCAAGGAGTATGTGTTTCAATATCAACAGCATCTAACTGGATACTTAAATTAATAATCTCCCGCACATTTAATTAAGCATTTTGCATTTCAGGAACCTTTTTCATCTATGCAGGGTGCACTTGTAGCCTTAGTAGTTATTTACTTGTTTATTCCTAAAACTCAAGGATTTTCCACTGATGAAGTTAAAGCCATGACAAAGAAAGAACGTATACAGAATAAAGCAAACACAGACTCTTCAAGAAACTCACTACCGCATTATAGCACCAGTGTTGCAAAGGACGTCCTATAGCACTGTAAAGTGTTGTACATATTCGTATATCTTACTTGTACGAAGAATATCTCTAGATTGAATAGAACATGAGTGCATCTCAAAAATTAAGAACCTTTAAACTTCTATTAACTTGAAATTATACACTTCGACATTAATATTTCAATAAGTACTATTTATATCAGTACATCACTACCGGTCACGAAAGTACTTGTCTGAAGTTGTATCTTCCAAAAGTACCTAAAATTAATTAGAAATACAATATAAGAATTTGGAAGTAACATATGTTAGTCTGAATTAGGTGAAATATTCTCCAAATCAGCAAAATAAATACCTTCTTCCTTTCACGAAGGAGTCGCCCTCTATCATCTACTCTAGGTGAAGTAATACCATGCCTTACATGGTATGGGCTATATGGGTCATTTGGATAATGTTTAGGTCGCAGCCAGTATGGAGTCATCATTTTATCCAACATCCAACACTCTTCCTATAATATACTGTGAATAATAACTAAACATCAGAACATAAACTAACAAAGATACGAAGATTACCTTTGTACATGTTTCATAATACAAACTTGTTTCCTTCCACGTCTCATCCTTAGTATATCGCAGTTTATTTCTTCCAGGATGAGCACGAATCCACATTCCATTATTTAACCGTTTAAATCTAAAATACTTTAAATATTGTTTTTAAAAATCTGGTGGAGTACGAGCTAGATCTGACCTATCAAGGACATCCTGGGCTGGACGTTTTCTACCATCCTTGGGACTAAAACGAATGTGGTATTCATGAAGAGGAATATTAGCTATCCCTCTAATATGTTTCACTGAGTTCGATAAAGAGAGAAGTTTGAAATGCGAGAACATAGTCCTAATTGGTTGTTTATTAAATATTTATACTTAACTAATCACCATATATTTGAAATTTAACAGTGCAATCAGTAATAACTAAATTCAGTCGCAACTCAATACTTAAGCTACGTCATTCCTTCAAAAACAGTAGTGATGAATACACGTAATACACTACACTTCCTAGAACAAATAACCGCTACCAAGCCCTAATAATCTATTTAAACTGGTCAACTATGCTAAAAACTAAGCCAATTACCCATAAGGAAACTAGCAATAGCCTTGCTAGTGGTCATTAGATACGTTGCGTGCAAATTTGCTATACTGTAGATTTAGAGCACACTATTTTGGTTTGCACTAAATAAATTGTGTAACAAAACTATTTCACTGAAACAAGCGTTCTGATGTCATTAATATAATGTTATAGTTAGATACATAATACTTTCGCCAAATACTCTAGTTTTATGCATACAATAGTACTCCGTTGCATGAATTAATTCTCCGTAAGTATTTCAGTGGTTGATAAAAGCAAAATTTACTATTTCACCGCCTATTATAATTCATTAATAGAAATTAGGGCAACTGCTAGCAAATGCTTCACTGCAGTTATAATCAAATATTTAGACAAATGATACAAAGTACCCTAACAGATCTACTTCAGGCTAAACACGTGTGTTGCACTAGTCACACATAAGATGAATTACCTACCATACAACGGAAAATATTAGCAATTAAATAAAAACACATAATAAGGACTTGGAAATAACAGATATCAACTTTTAAATGTGTCTAAAACGAAGAGCATGGATGGACACCCAACAGGAGTTCTAAACACTTCATAAATTAACAATTATGAGGTGAAAAAATATTTCTAGACATTATAATCCATCAATAAATCACCTAAAAATAAAACAATAGTAGCCCCGTCATGTCTTCTTGCTTTACCAGAAATACCTCCTGTTGAACGGTTTTTTTGTTGTAAAACCCCTGCCATGCTAACAGCTAAGAAACCATCCGTAGCACGGTTAGCCTTGTAGAGTAAGTTCTCCGAATTCCATCCTTAAAATTACTCATTATATAATAAACATTTTATCTTATTTCTATCGAACAGCCCATAATATCGGATTGTCTTTATTGACAAACACTTTAAATAAGTACTCTTGTATTTCAGGACTTTGCAAAATGTCTGGTATACTCTCAGTCGCTTTCCGTCACCAACTTGTTTTATGGTTGATCCAATAAGGCATCATGTATTGAAGTAAAAATTGAGACACCGAAATTTCGTGTAAGGAGAACTTCAGGGAACTCTACTATTTGAACATAAAAGTAGGCACAATAATCTTACCATGCTAACGATGTTGGAAATTTGTCAATAATTACTAATAACCAGTGAATTATTGATGTTCGAATAAGATTGAAATCCAGAACTATGATATCTGTCCTGTATCCACCTAAATGCTCCAGTGTAGAAAGTATTGAGAGTTGCCGTTTTAAAGTCATGTATTGAAAAAGGATCATCAGGATTTGTGGGGAATTATTCACAAGGTCTATTTTGTGGAGCTGAGCTTCAACTGAACACCACCTTTGAACGCGATGTATTGTAGTATTTCTCTGCTATTTTCCTACTCATCGTTTCCTGAATAATGTTGCGATGATGGACAATGCAAAAATAGTAGAGTAAGTGTAGACAATTATCGCACATATTTGCGATTGTTCCCCGACACCACTTTGTGGAAGCAAAAGGTGCTTTTTGTTGAGAAATTTTACTAAGACTTCTAGCTTACAATAGCTTTATATTTAATTGAAGTAAATAGAGAATAAAAAGGCTTAGTTAAAGAATATTCACTTGAATATTAAGGGCAAGAAAATATTCACGAAAAACCATTTAAACAATCTGTTACAATTAGATGCTTTTGTTCTCTGAGATCATAGAATTCATCTCTGGATCCCCAATCAACCTCTTTACATTAGCACACAATAAAGATCCATCACTAACCCTAATTATTTGGTATACCACCAAACCACTTTCATTTCAAAATCAATTGTCTTCGATTACTTGTTTCAAAAACCTATGTATTTATTTGTGCCAATAGCTTAATAAATAGCTGTTGACATATTGTTATCCACAGAATCAATACGTCTCTTTTCATGTCTATACTAGAGATATCATTACTGTGTAGGTTTCACTTTTTCTCTTTTTGATAGGCCTTATATTTTGATGTGAACCAATATATATGATGCATAACTAATGTAATTTTAACTAATCCCTAGGAACTTCAAACTTTTTAAATATTTTAACTAGTGAAGTAGGAGTGTTCAACATTATTAAAGGACTAAGAACGTCCAAAAATTTTTTGTCTGAACTCTAGCTTGGCGCAGTTCCAAAGGGAGGCGGGACTTTTCAATTACCAATTCGTGTCAGAGTATATATGGCTGCTGTAAGCTGTGACTGTCAATCAAAGCTTAGGGAGTCCTCTGATGATTTTTACCAAAGCTGTCCATCGAGATTTTCGGAATAACTTATTTTGTTTTATTTTTCAAGGTCGAGCTTGTTGTTTTAAATACACTGAAAATACTCCTTTAGACACTTGCGATTTCAAAATCTGGAATGCTAAAGGAGATCCTAAAATTTGATATTTTTAATCGAGTTTCATTTGGTTATTTTATTGCACAAAATGAATTATATAAGCAACGATACTTAAACTATGTCTTGTTAATTTATCAAATTATCATAATTCATGACCTCATTTAGAGATGCGTGCTTGAATGATTAAGGATTGTGGTACAGTGGGGAAATAACCAAATATGAGGATTTGGTTTGGTATGGGTTGTTCCTTTCAGTCCTTCTCATACCTTTATGAGTGCTATCGTAGTCGAGCTGTCGTCCGCCGTCGTGTCTGCTTCTGCTCCCCCTGCAAAGAAGGCTCGAGTCGTCGAACTAGCTGATAATCAAAAGGTACACAAGCAAAATAATGTTTTGATAGCTTAATTTCAAGATCACCACTAATTACTACGTTTCAATTGTATTATCTACTACTTTTAATATTTTTAATAGCATGATTTCTAACGATTTATAATTATATATATAAGAGTACATAACCCAAGTGTTGGATTTAAGGTAAGGATTCGTCAGTAATAGTTTGAAATAGCTTTTATTATTAAAAAGCACTATCATAAATAATCAGGTAAAGTCATTGTTCTTTCTTAAACGTTCAAATTTTTGATGAGTCTCTATCATTTAGATTTTAATAATTCGTGAAACATTTTCGCATATTTATTTATTCTAAAGATAGTACCTATTTTACCACTAACGGCCCCCTTTTTGTATTTATACTATTAGGTTTATTTGTTTTTAGTAGAGTCAGTAATATTAGAAGGATCAATTATCACCGTATTCACTTTATGAGGTTTCTTCTTTGGTAAAAAAAAATTACAAATTGTAAATGTTTTCAAAATACAATGGTTGCTAGGTGAGACGCTCGCTTTTGCAGACTAAAACCATCGTTGCCTGAATTCATCTGATAACTGATATTTTTTTCAAATAAATTATTCACTATCTATAAATGTTAAGATGTATCGTATATATTTGCGTATTATGGTAAAGGTTGGTTTTTTATACGTAGTGTTCTTTGATTTATTGTTCTATTAATTAGCATACTTAGTAATATAGGATTCTGAAAAATTATTGACATCTTATTATACCTAAGTAATTGACGATGTTCGCGGAAGAAAACGGGAATTATTATAGGCACTTGGAATTATGTATTTATATTTCTTTAGTGCTGGGTTCAACGGTAATCATAGGGCGTACAGTTAAATAGTGGAAAGGAAGTTATTTTACTTGCTACTGGTATATTTACCGTGTTTTTTGTTTTGTTTTTTATTGTGGTTTTCGACCTTGAACTGAACTTCAAGTGAAATTGATTATCGCTATTGACTTTAGTTAAGGATATTCGCGTTATTGGTAAGTACTATAGGTATTTTCGAAGTTGCAGTGCTGACTTCTGTAGTCTCACTTTTCTTCGAATTCGTGTATCCCAGGTCCATTGTATGTTTGTATAATTTTTGACGTTCCTTCGTATGTTATTAGTAATACTGGTTTATTTTGATTGGTTAATAAACAAGTAAGGGTGCCTTAGTTTAAAATGTTAGTTCGGTCGTACATATACATATTAACTAAGTGATGTTTTCATCGGTTAGTGCAACGACATCTTTCTATCATGAAGATGACAACTGTTTGTTGTTTGCGCTGTTTCCTGCCTGCTTCGTGGTTAAGTGATGTTAGGTAGTCTACTCCTGCGTGTTTTGCTGTGTTGTATTAATTTTGCATAACCATTAGTCGTTATTTTCTTCGCTACTAGCATTGAAGATGCAATAATTTAGCCATCAAATTAGTTTTTTCTAAGTTGATTTTAAATAGTTTCATAGAATTGTTAAATTAAACTGCATGCAGGTTTTATAAGCGTTTCTGTTTTAGTTCATGAGTGCTTTTACTTCTCTTTACATGTTCATTTTATTCTGTATTTTGTACTCTAATTGTCTTACATTTCTAAAGGAGCCCTCTTTTGCTGTGAGCGAGAATCGAACCGTAGATAAGATGTCTTCACAAGCACGAAAAAATGGGCAGGAACCAATGGAAACAGATTCTGTTGGATTGGATAAAAATTTATATTCGCGACAAATGTGAGTAATATTTCACCTTATTTTGTCTTGTAATTGACTTAAACTTTATTTAGTTATGCGCTCGGAGAATCGGCTATGATAAATCTTCGCAAAGCATCTGTCTTGATTTCTGGGCTTGGAGGAGTTGGTGTTGAAATAGCAAAAAACTTAATCCTTGGAGGTATGTTTTGTAATTAACAAGGTTGGTGTTACTGGTGTAATTTCTACCAATTTAAAGTTGTTATAATTCTTTAAAGTTTTAAGTATTGCATGTATTTTGTTTATACATTAGCACAATTCAGGTGTTCGTAGTGTCACATTGCATGACACTAAAGTGGCTAATTGGCTGGACTTATCTGCTCAATACTATCTACAAGAAAGTGATATTGGCAAGAACAGAGCAGCAGCGAGTTTTGAACGGTAGAAGATGTATTTTAATTTACGATATATTTAACCTATAATAATATATGAACTAAAGTGCTTTAAATGAGCTTTTTAGATTAGCCGAGTTAAACGATAGTGTAAATTGTCATTTACTGACGGATAAGTTAATAGAAGAGGCTATTAAACAGTTTGATGTGAGTTCTCAGTAAATTATGGAAAATATAACATTCTTATTTACTGGCTTTCTCAATCCCGTACATACCTCTATTTATATAGTAATATCTTATGTCAACATCTTTTAGCTTATTGTTTTAACTGACACATCCCGTGTCATGCAACTGGAGGTATCTCGTTGGGCACGAGAACATGGATCTCGCTTGCTTGTGGCTGATGCTAGAGGTTTATTCAGTTATATATTTGTGGATCTTGGGAACGAATTCCGTGTTGATGATCAAAATGGAGAGCAAGTTAAGGAGGTATGTTTCCGATTAATGTCTTCTAATTGCAAATGACTTATTAATATGTGCCTATTGCAGTTTCTTATTGAGCATATAGATGGAGACACTGGAGATGTTACCACTCTAGAAAACCATATGCATGGATTGGAAGATGGCGACTATGTCACATTTTCTGAAGTGAAGGGAATGACAGAGTTGAACGGGAGCAAACCAATAAAAATTACTGTTAAGAGTATGTAGTCTTTCAACTATTCCAGTTTTAACATTTTTAGGATGTTGAAATAGCTTTCCAGATCCACACATTTTTAATATTGGTTCTACGGTTAAGGGATTGACTTTATATGAAGAGGGAGGTAGAGTTAAGCAAGTAAAGGTGGGTTATTTAATTTTAACTTGATAGTGTTCGGTGTCAATTTATTGTTTTAGGAACTTCTAAAAATTTATTCTATTCAAGGTCCCTTCCACCCTGACATATAAATCATTGGAAGATTCTATTGTTGATCCAGAATTCATTATTTGGGATTTTGCAAAGTTTGACTATCCGATACAACTTCACTCGCTTTGGAATGCATTATACAAGTTCGAAGAGAAGGTTTGTTATTTTGAAATCATCTGCAAATATAAATTTTAGTTATTTCTTCATTTTAAAGTATGGACGTAGTCCTGCTCCTCGCTCTAAGTCTGATGCTGAACTTTTGAAAGCCGAGCTTCCACAGGGTTCAGAAATCGATGATGAACTTCTTCGTGCTTTCAGTTACCAGGTATATAATACTATTTTAAAGACCTTGATCGGAATGTTTACTATTCTAGTGAGTATACGGTTATTTTTAAAGGCTACTGGAAATTTGGTTACCATTGCCTCGGTGGTTGGAGGTATTGCTGCTCAAGAGGCAATGAAAGCTGTAACTCATCATATGACTCCTCTTAAACAGTGGCTGTATCTTGATAGTTTGGATGCTCTACCTGGAAACTGGACTTCGTTTGATAATGATAAATTAACCGAAGAAGATTGCAGACCAGTTAGTTTACATTTTTCTTATCTGGGCGAGCTTTTTATATTCTTAAAGACTATGAACTAATATTTAGCGCAATTCTCGTTATGATGGACAAGCTTCGGTATTTGGATGGTCTTATCAAGAGGCACTTTTCAAGCTGCGATGGTTTATTGTTGGGGCTGGTTAGTAGCCTTGGGCAATTTTATTGCGTGCTTTGTTTATTTATATATGGGAATAAGTGTCAAACATGTAATTTGTTATAGGTGCCATTGGATGTGAGCTTTTAAAAAATATGGCCATGATGGGTGTTGCATGTGGTGATGGTGGTCTAATTAAAATAACAGATATGGACCAAATCGAGATCAGTAACCTGAATAGACAATTTCTTTTCCGCCGTAATGATGTTGGGGTAAGCGTTTGTTTGTTTTCATCTTATGAAAACCTAATGTTGCACTTCAAGTTTTAGAGTAAAAAGTCTGAGGTGGCTGCACGAGCAGTAAAGACTTTCAATTGCGAAGTACGTATTGAAGCATTGGCGGAGCGTGTTGGAGTTGATACAGAACATATATTCAATGATGATTTCTTTGATAAGCTTGATGGTGTATGTAATGCTCTCGACAATGTAGATGCTCGTAAGTTCCGGAATATTTCTAATTTTGATAACATTTGTAACATTTTCTAGTTATTATTAAGTTTAATTCTATTTGCACTTTTCAGGGCGTTACATGGATCGCCGTTGTGTTTACTATTGTCTTCCTCTGTTAGAATCAGGCACAATGGGAACTAAGGGTAATACCCAAGTGGTCTACCCTCACCTGACGGAATCTTATGGGTAAATTGATATTATTATTCTTTAGAAGTTTATTTAGCAGAATATTTTAAGCAGATCATTACTTGATTCAGATCTTCTGTTGATCCCCCAGAGAAAGACATACCAATTTGTACCTTGAAAAACTTTCCTAATGAAATTCAACATACGATCCAGTGGGCCAGAGACCTCTTCGAAGGTCTATTTACTGGACCAGCCGAGACGGCTAATCAATTCCTTTCTGATGAACGGTTGTTCCTGGAGAGAATGGAACAGATGAATGTTGGTCAGAGGATGCAGATGTTAGGCCAGGTTAAAATGAATTTCTCTTACACAATAACTTGTTCTAAATTAGCTATAAAACAATATATTAGCCTTTTGTTTTTTTTTAGTATAAGATTTTTAGTAATGCTCTGTCTGTGGATAATTTCCGATGCTTTCTAGGTTAAAGATGCGTTAATCGATAGCAAGCCATCAAGTGCTGAAGACTGTGTTAAATGGGCTAGATTGCTTTTCCAAGTAAGCATGAATTTCATGTATATAATTGGACAAAATATGGGGATTTTTGAAGTGATATTTTAGTTCTACTATGGAATTTCTGTCATTATGGTTATCAAATTTTATTAGATGTTTATTTCAGGAACATTATCATGACAACATCGCACAAATGCTACATTCGTTTCCACCTGATCAGGTCACTGATCAAGGCGCTAAATTTTGGTCAGGAACGAAACGCTGTCCACATGTACTAAATTTTGACTCCTTACAGGTAATTTCGTACTTAGTTTTTTATGATCATAATTGGTTACTGATTTATATTAATATAAATCTCAGGAAGAGCACGTTAATTTCATCTATGCTGCATCAATTCTTCGCGCAGAAGTGTATGGTTTAAAACCGATTCTAGATGTCAACGAAGTTATCAAAGTGGGCAGAATTAATAATTAGACAGTTTTATGTAAAGAAGAGTAACTAGAAATAATTTTTTTAATAGATTTGTAATTCATATGGAAATGAAGCATAGTAAATTATATAAACTACAGTCCGAGGATTATAATTCATTAAATTCTCTTTAGGTAATAAAAGTTATTAATTTCTTCAACTTATATTTCTTATTAAATCCCATTATCCTGTACTTTTCTGAATTCATTATATTCCTAACAATGATTTCATAATTTACTGTAAAGATTATTTAGATAGCTAAATCCGTCCAACCTGAGCCATTCAAACCTCGGGTTGGTGTGAAAATAGCTGTTACTGAGGCTGAAGCAAAAGAGAACGCTGAAGCAGAAGATGGTTTGTTCTAGACAGTTTCTATGTTTTTTATATTGGTTTCAAGCGATAAGTTTCAGCTGATTCTGATGGTGCATTGGAACAACTAAAAGTGAAGTTGGCTCGTTTAAATACGAAGACTACACAGAAGCTCAACGCAGTTGACTTTGAAAAAGTTCATTATTTGAGAACTGCTTTCGTTATTCATCTAAGAATATTCTCCTTGTTTTGTTGAGAGAAAAAACAAAAGATTTAGGATGACGATACTAACCATCACATGGAATTGATTACTGCTGCTTCTAATCTTAGAGCAGAAAACTATGATATCAAACCAGCAGATAGAATGAAGGTGATATTTTCTAACCACTACTATCACAGTTATTTGTAATAACGGATAGTTTTGTAGACAAAACAAATTGCTGGTCGTATTATTCCTGCTATTGCTACTACAACTGCTGCTGTTGCTGGTCTGGTTTGTGTAGAACTATATAAGGTAAGCTCGTTTTTTTTAATGTAGTATAGAAAAGTTAGTTAAAAGTAGTTTTATAGATGATTGATTCCAATACCATCGCAAAAACGCCCATGGATCGGTTTAAAAATGGATTTATCAATCTCGCTCTTCCATTCTTTGGTTTCTCAGAACCTATATCTGCTCCAAAGAAGAAGGTTAGTTTAATAAGTCATGGATTATATGAATTATAAATAAAGACTTATTCTTTAGTATAACGATAAGGTCTTTACGTTGTGGGACAGGCTCGAGATTGTGGGCCCAAAAAGTTTACAGGAAGCAGTGGACTGGATTCAGGTACATTTACTGCTTAAGGAATAGGCAGTCCTAGTCTTTTATTTTTAGGATAACTCTTCTTGATTTCAGAATGAGACAAAGTTAGAAGTGACTATGTTATCTTCTGGCATCTCTTTGATATATTCTTTCTTCATGGACGCTAAGAAACGTGCTCATCGTATGCCAATGGAGTGAGTTTATTTTTGCAGGACATTCTTCTATTAGGTGTTTGCAAAAGTCTTAGCTGTTTTTTGTCCAGACATCGAATTTATTCCAATACTATATAAAATACAGTTAAATCATTGAAATATTTTCCCTCGCTCTCTATGACCTTCTGCCTTCTTTTGAATAAATTTCGGATTCCTTCGCAAAAGAATGATATCGGCTTCGAGGCAATGAATTCAACTATCCATTTTCATATATCTGCCACATCTCGAAACGATATCCAACTAAGTAGTTCTACATCGACCGGAATAAATGGTACTCCGAAGGCGCCAAGTCTAGTGAATTAGCAACATGCGGCCTAGCGTTGTCATGCAGCAAAATGGCCTTCCTACTTCCTTGACCAGTAAATGGTCTTTTCTGTTCTATTAGACCGGCCAGATTCGTCAGTTGACGACGGTAGTGTTCGGCAGTAACCGTTTCACTCAGTTAGAGGAGCTCGTAAAACATGACGCCTTTCATATCCCACCAGATGCACAGAAGAACTTTTTTGGCACGGCTATTTGGCTATGCCGTTGGCGTTGATGACTGGTTGGCCCAGGCCTACCCAAAAATTTGTGCGTTTAGGATTGTCGTGCCTGATCCATTTTTCATCGTCGGTAACAATTTTCCACAAGAAATCCATTTTACGCTGTCTAGCAAGCAACGAGATGCATGTATTGAGACGGCGGCCGATGCTGTTTTCGGAGAGTTCATGTGCTACCCACTTTCCAAGCTTCAAAATCTTCCCATCTCATGCAATCGTCTCGAAATTATTGCTTGACCAACCCCCAACTGTTCGGCGAGTTCCTCTTGTGTCTGCGACGGATTTCCATTTAGAAATGCTTGCTGAGCACCAGCCTTCAACGTTCGTGGCATCCCAGGGCGTTGTCGCTCACCGACGTCAGAATCACCTGTTTTAAAACGTCGAAACCAATATTTACAAGTGTTGTAGGAGACAATATCCTCACCAAGAATAGAGCGAATGGATTNTATGCTTCAGCAGCACTATTCCTTTGCTGGAATTCGCAGAGAATACAGTTGCGAATATGCAGTTTTTGGTGGCTCGTTGTGTTCACTGCTGTTTTGTGAGGATTTGTTTACCATTAAATCGCAACACATGACTTTTCAGAAGCTACAAGACTAACACTACAAATGGACAAAAAGGCGGGAATTTATTTAAGTTTAGAATAGTTTTACCAGTGCTGAAAAAAAGAACTAAAACTCTTGCGTACACCTAATATCTTTAGTTAAAGCATTTTAGCACGTTGAAAAGTTGTTTTTTTAGCGTGAAATCTGTAGTAGAAGACGTGTCAAAGAAAACAGTTCCATCCCACCAGAAATCTTTAGTCCTTGAAGTTATGGCCACTGATCCCACTACTGATGAGGATGTCGAGATTCCCTATATCCGGTACATCTTTGCATAGAAGTGCGGTACCGTTGTACTGTGATTAGTTCAAACGTTTCGAAATATTCATGGTTATTCTATGGCTAATATTATTACAATTATGAGTTGTTTTATCCCGTTGCATCTCGGATGACGAGTATGTTGTGCGTCTTTAGAAACCGGTGTGACTCCACTGTGTATTGGACAGTATATGTCGTAATTTTGCGAATTAAGCCTTTTATGAGAATTTGTATGTTATATTCAATTATTTAATTGCTGCATGTGTTATTAAATATATTTATTTATATCCCAAATTGTCACAGTTATAGCACCAGTATAGTAAAGGTTGCACGAGCATTTGATATCGAAGGGAAATTGAGCTATAGGAAAAAAACCGATGTATTTAGTTGGTGTACTGTAAGACTTACAAATAATTGAGATTAAGTTAGAAATACAAAACGTATATGCTAGCAAGAATTATTATCAGCTACATCAGTCAATTGCAGCCTATGAATAGTCAGGGATCCAGCCGTTCCTCCTTTCTCCAAGCGAGCGATTAAATACACCTACATATATANTACACACCTTAGTATCGCTGGGCAGCATCTCGATGTAGTCATCACCAAGTCTGCCTTCCACTTTAAAACAGCTCTCTAACTCTTTATTTGCACTATCGTTACAGACGAAAAGGATTGCAGAGCCCTTAATTTCTCATATTTAAATTTCACTTTAGTAATATAAAAAATCGAGATACAAACCTCTATGGTATAATTGAAGTGAAGTCTTGATACAGTATTGAGATGGAAAGGCGGAGATTCAAGTATGGATACTGTATGAGAGCTATCCAAACGAGACACAACCGAATGGTTAATGACCTAGTAATAATAATAGTGGATACCCAAATTTAGTAAAAAAACGTTTATATTTTATTTTATTTATTTTACTGTATGTTCTATTATCCCTATTTAGATCTTACCTTGTGTTGAGCTCCATTTGCGATTGTGCTGGAATCATAAAGACAAGGATGTCCTTTAGTAAAATCGCAGCTGAGTAATCTACAGGCATTTGGATCAGGCTGATCAGCTAGCGGGCGAAATGTTTTCGATGAAAACTGCCGAAGTACGGAAGGACATACTTCACCCTGTAATTACTAATTTACGCATAAAATTTTCATAAGTATTATCTAAATATTAAATCTAAATTAAATTAAATTAAATTATTCGTTCTCGCTATTTCAACCATTTATAATTAAAATATGCTGATATTCACCTAACCTGTACATCAATGTTGTCGACAAGAACCATACCCTGATCTGTAGCCTCTGCTCTCAGCGCTATTCTAAATGGGCGTTCAATTGGTGGTAAATCGACTACCACAGGTCCAGGTGAGGCAGACTGGCAATCAAGAAGAGATGGGGATGATTCATCAACCAAGCATACCTATGTTAGGATTTGCATATTATTTATTTTCAATATAATTTGCTATATATCAATTGTGATACTTTTTTATGTGCTCATCAGTATCTTCAGCTAGATCTTTATATTTATATTTTTCTGTTTATTTTAGCCTACCTGAAGAGTTGCACTCCCAGTTACCCACATGCTGAATTGTATGCTAACTTCATTCAGTACACATCGAACTACCTCTGATAGAAGAAGGGTTGAACCTCCAGTTTCTAACCGAGCCACAGCAAATTCACCTTCTGAGTCAGAATAGATTTAAACGGATATTTCCATAAAAACACTGATTAACATTTCAGAGATAAGTTTCTCACCTGGCATAGTGTTTAAACCAGTAAGTGAATAGAACTTTTCCTTATTTAAAGGTCCGTGACCAACACTCCATATGTTACTGGCAATCTCACTGTCCTCGCTGTTGCTCGACTCGGCCGATCCCCATAAACAATCAGCAGCTCTTCGAGAGAAGTCGCATGATAGTTCCTAGCAAAAAACTGATAAGTCTACCTTTCTTGGTAATAATAATAATAATAATAAGACTTGAATGCATTTTACGCTGTTTGAATAACATTATATATATATATATATATATAATTTGTAATATTATGAGTTAAATATAATCGTATGAAACCGTACCTTTGCTGAGTTTACATGTCTACTCAAGAGAAGGCTAAGCATTGGTGTACTGAGGAAATGCTCTCCCAAGTCAAAAACACTAATCGCGTCACTACATAGTGTAGCTTTGTATGAGATGTCGTCCACTATGACGACACTATCGAAGTCGGGGTTGAACGATTTAATACGAATTGTTATCTAAAGATGTGACATATATATATATATATATATAATCAATTTGTCAATTATAATAAACATTACTGACAACAAAACTTTTTACAGCTTTACGGAACGAGATGGCAACAGACGCTGGACTCATAGCAGAAGGAATGGGAAGACACTCAATATCAGATCCCATAATTGAGACAGCACATAACTCCAATTCAACATCACGAGTCTTCCAAAATCTAACGATATTAATGTAATTTTCTCAACTTTGTAACTTATTGGTAAATGCTTACCAACCTGAATGAAAGACTATTTTCTGTTTGACTTTGGCAGTTAATAGGATCAGAACGTAGGTAATCAACACTACCCTAAATGAAAGACTATAAAGCATAAGTTTTAAAACAAAAAAAGCTATATTTATTTCAGTGGTTGTAAATTTTTAAAATTAATGATAATGGAAATGACTTCTATTACGACACTGACCTTTGTATCCTGTTCGATGTAGAGAATGGCATATGATCCTTGTGGGCCAATATAGTTACCAGTGGTGTTAAAAAGAAAAGATTGTGGTAAGGGGGAAGATGACCGACGCCAGGGCTAAACATTTATTACTATTTGTTTAAATTAAGCATAGATCATAATTAATTTTCTTTAGTCTTCTTACTTTGGTCGCATCACCGCCTGCTCTCCACCTACATCTTCTGTCAAATTCAGAACAGTCAAGT
>JAJAVP010000222.1:41008-79017 GCA_020740425.3 Heterorhabditis indica | reverse complement strand
TAATTAATTTTCTTTAGTCTTCTTACTTTGGTCGCATCACCGCCTGCTCTCCACCTACATCTTCTGTCAAATTCAGAACAGTCAAGTTCAGAAGCACTCTGGATTGCTTTGCCTTGAGCAGAAGAGTGAAGTGGTGAAGTAGAGAATCCATCTCCCAGATCAACTTTTAGAAACATGATTGGACTCATTTACAATATTAGCAGTGCATATTTTCTTGGGAAATTGAATGTTATCTAATAACCAAAAATCATAGTTTGTGAAAAGTTCTATTTATTCATAACTTACTTGCTACTTTGCAAAGTGTGGCGCTGTATAAAATATTGTCAAGCATAACAAAAGAGCCTTCCGTTGTCGACATGTCATATGCTCGTATACCAATTCTGAATATTCTTATGTATTATTTTAATATAATTCCAAAGCTTTCTAGTTAGAAAAGTAACCTCTTATATATTTTTGATGGGATGTTCTATGATATTATTATACAATCTAGACATATTCGCTAGAGCAAACGTCGAAGAAAATGGAAATTCAAACAGCCAGAAATAACTATAGATGCAAAAAATACCTACAAACTCATTTATGATAGTATTCCTGAAACATTAAAAGCGAAAATTCTTTCCATGAATTGTTGCCATTTATTTCATATATAATCTACCTAAATGGAGTTTCCCTGGGAGGAATTCCAGCATGACATTCAGTGTTCAAATGAACGGTACCTTAAAAATTTAACATTAGATTAAGTAAATTTAGACAGATGAATAGTATCAGTATCCAGTCCATCAATTATAACTAACCGCAGTCAACATATGGTTTTTCATTAATGATTTGATATCCTCCTGTAGGAAGATCTTCTATCAAAACTACCTCTACTCTTGCTCTGTTATAAACCCAATACCTATAAATATTTAAAATTCGCCATTAAGTGCTAGAACCTTTATAATCTTCCTCATAGATTTATTTATGAGATGATTATAGTGTAGATGAGAGCTACAGGCACCCATATTTTAAAGACTGTCCTCCTTAAAGCCAATCTATTTCACGAGTAACATCAACAAGTTGAATCAATCAGGCTTAGGAAGCAGATAATGTTTCCTGCTTCGCTCGACTTCCACTCAGCTTGGTGGTGTAGTTCGTGAAATACATCATTGAGGCTGAAGCCAAGACCTTTGAGAACATGGCCGCCACTGTATATTCCATCAGTAATGAGAATAGCATGAATATAAGGTGCAAACATACGTGAAAGTAAAGTTGCCGGTCATGTTCTGGCATCCTATTAGTGATGAAAAGTAGATAGCATGTTGCTCTTCACGTTTCTTATCTCCAGTAAAAATCATTTTTTCTCCTATTAATGAAGCCAAATAAATGCACAAATTAAAGCGAACAAAGAGAATAATACATTAAATAAGTTGGTAGAAGAAATCTACGCTTCTTTTCAACTAACGGTGGATACAGTAGAGTACTAGATTGTCAAAGTTGCCGTACCCTGGGCAACCTTGGTAGGTCCCGGAGCGACCCTGAGAGCGGGAAACTCAGTAAAGTCGATTTTTTCAAACAAGTGGAAGTCGAGGGAGTCCAGTCCCCATTTGTCGTCCATATTTTTCCACCGGCATGTCTTCGGGTCGGCGAAATTACAGTTTAAGTCCGACGGGTGCCGGATTGTCTTCTTCTCGGTAAATGCTAAAATAGTAAATCTATTTCCACTTAATCTTATGAAATCTTTTTTATCATATTTAAAATTTTATTAATATAATTATAATAGATACAATAAAGTAGTCTTGTTAAAAATTCCATAATTTCGCATTATAAGATTTTGTTACCTATCAACAATGGAAATCGGAAAATCGCATTAGAAAAATCCTATAATTAATTTAATTCACTGTCATTTTTTAAATGCCGGATGTCGCCGATTGATACTAGTGCTATGAGAAGGCTAGCGAAAAGCCGCTTGGATCGAAATACCCTGATAATCATCTCAAATCAAGATTTATCAAATTATTTTTAAGAACAATTGCCGTACTTTTTAAATAATCATGATATGATTTGAAATAGTTCTTAAAATGCGGTTCTATTTGGTTTTGATGGAAGCATTGTCGACTAGAAAATAACATGATAAAACTGTATAATATAGATGTAGTTAAATTATAGAATCATTAAAATTGGAAAAATACTAAATTTCATTCAATACTTGCTTGTAAAATATTAGCAAACCATTCTCAGTAAGTCCATTGGGAACCCACTCGATGCCTAGGTATTCTCGTAGTTTATCACGTTCTACTTCATAACCAGGCATACAGGATTCTCCTAAAAGGCAATGAATTAATATCCTATTGATACTGATTATTGTATTCAGTAAGCTCCAAGGCTTATAGTCACATAAAGGAATGTTGTCCAACTTTGAAAAGTGCTTAGATTAACTTTGATAGTTAGTTATAGGATCGATAAAACAAACTGACCATTATGTACGATAAAGAGAATGGTAGTTAATAAAAGTCTCATGCGGATGGACGCGAGAGGCGCAGCGACAGGAAGAGCGCGAGACCCGTTCCCGAAAGCCACTCCCCCGAAGCCAAACCCGCCTGAGTTGTGTTAACAACTCACCCACCGGCTAAGAGATATATTAAATCGGTAGACTATCGCGAAATACAATCGGGATAAAATGACTTGAATTGTTAGCTAATTTATTCCCGAGTAGTCTTCCTGGTGTTCTGGAAATTAGCGGGTTCTACGAACCGAGAGTTGTGTCTTCGAAAGGTCAATTAACTCACATGTTATTTTAGTTCTCCTTCTTTCTCCTCTCTCCTCATTAATTCATACACTCAACAAACAACAAACCTATTACTAGATATTATTGATGGACGATTTCTTGTATATCTCTCTAGTATGCATTATTATTCTTGGCTCTACAAGTTAGAAGATCAAGTATGCAAAAGGTAGTTCAATCAAATGGAACTGGATTCAAATGAATTATGAACTTGGAAGCAAAAAGCGATCTATCCGCAAAGGTATCTCATAAGCATGCAATTCTCAATGAGATATTTTCAAAAAATTATGGGATATAAAAGTCGGAATTAGTGAAAAAAATATCGTTGGCGATATTTTTAGGTTCTAAAATTAAATATATTTATACAAGATGATACAGGTCGAATAATGCAATCATTATTTTATTTATTCTATAACTTATTTATAAACATCCTGACAGACCAATAAATATTTTTTATCACATTTACTATTCTAATTTTATATGCAAGTCTTGAATTACTTCAGTTCTTTCTAACTCATGCTTTCAGTACTTCTAGGACAAAGATTTCCTAGCAGTTGTCTTGTATCTTCCGTATAAAATTATGCAAAATTATTTTCAGTGTGATCAAAATTATATATTAAACAACGATAGTAACCTTCACAGAAGAACGAATCACTAAATCTTCTATTTAAACTAGTTAGGTGACCGCGGATATCGTGCCTAGCAACGCATGCACGATATGACCATAGCAACGTAATTCCTTGGTAAACCTGATATAAATTTACATGGGTTCTTTAATAAAACTATTTCTTCTTTTACAAAATGTCATCCACATTCTATGTGATGAAAGCTGTCATGACTCAGTCATCTTTCACAGAATTGATACCATATTTCCTTCTTCGGGTCTTTTTTGCGTCATTCACACTAATGGTGAGTTGTTTGTTTTTCATTTGGTTTATACATATATATATATATATATATATATATATATATATCAACTACATACATTTTTCTAGAAAATGATGAATTCGCTGACGTAGAAACTTTACGTAATGAGGAAGAATGGGAACAGTTCATTATGGATAATCATTTACAGTTTGATGAATATGAGGTCAGTGATATAGCGACATGGATATAAAATGGCATAATAACTACATTTGTGCTATATTTTTTGGATATTCAGTTATTATTCATAATGCATATTTTATTTCCTAAAAATGCTGGATGTAATTAAATGTTTATTTTCCGTAAGTCATCTTTACCACCGTTGGTGTATCGACTTGATGGAGAAGACACATCGCCATTCCACCTACCTACATCTTTTATTAGTGATCAGTGCACTGGAGTGCAAGAGCTCGGTATGCATAAAAGCGAATCCAGTCTCTTTGTATCCTAACAAACACTCCCATATGTCAGTGTTAGATATGCTTCATATCCATTCATTTAGTTATCGGCAATACTCTAACCACATCCTGCATTGTCTCGTTTCTCGTGTTCAATAAATCTGAGTGTGAGGAAAACGAGTTCCTCTCTGCACATCAACTATTTGAAACATTTATTACATCGGTAAGATTGTGAACTATTAGTGAAATCACAAAATGATTATTTATTTCAACTTTCCAGAAATCTGAGAATAGTACCACTAAAATTCAATTACAACCGAAATTACCACTTTATTCTGTTATGTGGGACGATGGCATATGCATAAATGTGATTAGAAAGGTAATCAACGTGATTCCAGTGGCATGATTCTTTCATAAGATGAAACCATCGTCTTTATTAGTACAGTACAAGCAGAATTTTTGTAATTCTTGCCTTTTTATGCCCTCTCTAGCCTCAGCCCGTAATCCCAGTATAGGATAGACGCCATATCCGTTTTCTGAAAACAACCACTATTATTAGATTTTCACAAAAGGAAATTTCAACTAAATGAATGTATTGAGGGAAATTACCAAATCATAATAATGGTGAGGATCTGATCACTGACAATGTGAAATGAGTGATGGCTTATATACGCTCCACGTGGTCAAATCATGATTTATCGATTGGGCAGGAAAATCACTTTGCAAGCATCAGTCAATTGCAGCCTATGAATAGTCAGGGATCCAGCCGTTCCTCCTTTCTCCAAGCGAGCGATTAAATACACCTACATATATATATTTTTTGAACTCGTATTATCGGGTTCCTGCGAGAGGTGTTTATTTTATCAAAAATACTAGAAGGGTATACACACCTTAGTATCGCTGGGCAGCATCTCGATGTAGTCATCACCAAGTCTGCCTTCCACTTTAAAACAGCTCTCTAACTCTTTATGTGCACTATCGTTACAGACGAAAAGGATTGTATATATGTTATATTAACACTTAAAATAGGCTACAGAGGGCATAAAAGACAAGAGTTGCAAAAATCATGCCAGTACTTCATAAGTTAAAATATGCAGGCATCTCTCAACATCAAGACGAACGGTACTATCATAATTGGGGCAGAAGTGGAAGTTATATATGACAATTTAACGGCTACCAACTATAGTACAATGATGCAAACATTTCACATCAATTATGAAAATATCCTAATGCCGGCTAAAAACAAGATGGACGTAGGATATCAACGTGGAGATACGATATATGTTTCAACTTGTAAGCATTTCTAAAACGTTCTAGATTAATAATCAATCAATTCAATTCAGCTCCTAATTACATTTTTTAAGCAAATAACGATCATTTGCCATTTACTTTGCCGTCGTTAGGAGAATGCGCTGTTCCTTACCGTCAACGAGCGGTGAAATTCATGGTATCGATCACAACAGGATGTATGATGAGGTACTTGTTACTTGTTAAGACAATACAAATCATACATCTCCTAGATTGGAAAACACTATTCAATTAACACATCTTTTCTTGTATTTAGAGTAATGAACTGTGACGATGCTCAGAAAAAGGTTTCGAACTTATACGATGGATATGAGTCTTTAGGCATCGATCGATACCCAAAAGAAGAGGAAAAAAAGGCGATGCTGAAAAAAAATAGTAACTACTGGAAGGTATTTAATATTAATCGACCTTTCCTATACATTAATATGACCGAAAGCAACTTTTCCATGTGTTATTAAACTTGCCCACTTTTATTTCGTATTTTAATGTATAGTATGGATTTGTAACTATTCTCAGAGTCCCGCTGATTCCTCCTGTTCCATTCCTACTTCTGTTTCCATAGAGATACTGTATTCAAAGCAAGGAACTTTACAGGACAGCAGAACCATGATAGTACATGCACTTTACGATTATAGCTTAGAAGAGGCAAGTGATTTTTAAAAAACCTAACATTTTAATTCACGGTCAAAGCTAGTTTTTCTAGTCATAAAAAAACCTCCGACTACTTTATTGAGTATTTGTAATTTGTATTTACCATATAATTGACAAAGTTCCAGATTGTTATTTCTACAAACATGAGCCTCCTCTTAACGTTCTCCGTCTATTTTACCGATATCACATCACGTAAGCAAAATTAATATTTTGTTTCCTTCAGGTATAACTTAATAATACTCTCCAGCTGCCTTACCACGGTTCGCTTCACTTCCTCGAATCGATCTTCGTCTACCTAATGACTTCTTTTATCCATTTGTTTCTTCAACTACCAGGAATGATCTAAACTTTCAACCACTCTCGATTCTCATATTATATGCTCTGATCTCACTTAACGAAAAAATTATGCTATAAAAAGAAAAACTACTATAACGTTCTTTTTCAAAGTTCGGGTTTACTATTTATCTCAAGAGTTCAATAATATAATTTATTCTGAATTGATGGTTGCCTCTAAATAGAGCACCATTCTCAACAAACACCTAGATATCTAATGAAATGCATAAGTGGGAAAGACAATAAATTAGGAGTATGTGTACAAAATGAAAAAAAGTGATTTTTTTCCAAGTGCAAATATGACTGATGCAATATTATAGGAAATTATTTTAAACGGGAAGAAAGAGTAAGTACATTTTGGTTACGAGTTGAGACAAGAATAGTTCACTGAGATTTGGCAGGTCATGTCAGTTGCTATCATGAGACTACCTATGTTATAAAAAGATGCCTATCTGATACGAATCTCAACGTTTAAAGGATAAGGCCTCATCGGTATATCCATTACGCTTATAATAGGCAGTAAGCAGAACAATGCGTTACGTAAATTAAACAAAATGGTGGAGAAAAATCTATAATTATGCTTCAGAACTACTAATATAATACAAGTATTTTGATATAGACGATTGATCAGAAATAAAACTCAGATTATTTATATAATACGGAAATATTATGCCCAAATTCCCTCGGCATCATCCAATTCAGCCGAAGTTGTCATAGTATCTCCTACAACGAATATTAGTGATAGAAAGAAATTACAAGTAGTAATTTATATTGAAATAAAGTTATAGTCCATTTTAAAAGAAACTCAAACCTTGTCGAGGACTTGGCTGAATTACATGAGGAATAGATGCCTCTACACCAACTGGAGCACCAGCCTGCACAACACTTGCAGCACTTTCAGGACGGACTACCATAGCGCGTCTATATATTTATATCATAGTTATTTAATTAGCTCCTACGGTTTAAATTTTACACAACATAATATATTCATATAGTGGAGAACCTATTTTATTGATGACAAAGCATCATTAAAAAAAAATGATCGGGATAACTACTCATGAACCTTTCGTTTTCCTGCTTTAACTTCCTCATAAGTGCTTCCTTATGTCTACGTACAGTATCAATCTCATCCCGAGGGGCACGTGCTTTCTCCAAAAGGGCCAAATGGGCATCTTTCTCGGCTATTGCGGCCATTAGAGCTTCCTGTCTGAATATAGTAATACTTGACAACATATCCTATGTCTTAGTAATTATTTGTTTATTTTTAAAATGAGAAATACTAGTAAAATCGTTTACTTCAATTGAAGTAGTTGTTCAATGTGTTGTCTCCGTTCAGCTTCCATAGTCCGTATCAGTTGATCACGATCAGCACCACCTCCTTCAACAAGTCGTTTTCTCAATTCATTACTCTCCCGACGAGCTTCCATTAGCTGCAATGAAACAAATTAAAATATTAGCATAATAATAGATACAGATGTAAAAAGTATATTTTCTGGCATAGTGCTAAATAGACGCTTTTAGTATGTAGACCTGTGCATTGACTTGCTGAAGTAGATGTTTTTGTTGTGATAAATGCACTTCTCGTTCCGCAGTTATACTGACAGACTCACGAAGTGCCTCTTCGAGTTCTTCTATCCTGTTTAACACAGAAATTTATGTAAGAACAATATGACTAAAACAATCAACACAACTAAGCTCTACATGATCTCATATATATTGCTAAGACCTGCCTCTTTTTAGCATGAGAACTCGTACAGCTGATGGACCCACTTGAAACTCCAGACAAATCACCCTTAAAAAGTCCAAGAATGTGAACTTTAAGAACAACAGTATATTTAATGCAATACCTTCACGAGTGTTGTTCCAACATCAGATCCATGCCTATCAACAGCGCCCTGAAGTTGTTTACACTGCGAGCTAAGTTGTGCATTGTCTTTCTCAAGTTGGCGTAGTATTTTAAGTAGTTTATCAACTTCATTTCTAGCACTTTCGACCTAAATGAAAACTACTAAAAACTTTCACTATATTACCTATATATGAGAAATACAAAGGCATACTGTATTATCAAAATTTAAACATTCCAATTTATCGTGTCACTCACTTCTCTTCGCAATTCATCTGCGCTTTTGTCCACCATTAAAGTTTGTAGTTTTTGTTGAGCTGAAGCCAATTCACGACCCATATCACCGATCTAAAAATGTTAGGTTCATGAAAAAGGTCTAAAAAATAGATTTTAAATAATTCGTTAAATTATCAGCATTTAAATTACGAGACCTTTTCATTTTGAGATTCCAATAACACATCACGATCTGCTAACTCTTTCTGTAGGTTCTCCATGTTCCCTTTCATTTGACATAACTAAAATGTTTCTTATTCACAAATAAAGATTATCAAGTTAATACAGCAATAGAACTTAAAGAATAGACCTCTATCTGATACGTCTCCTGCTGTTCCAAACGATCTTTCTCAGAGTTCCTCCTGAGTTGATCAATATGATCCTGCAGTCTTTGTTTCTCTCTTTCAACTATAAATGAATCAGTAACAACCATATGCTCTATAAAACTTTTTTAAAATCCATTTGAAAATATCTCACCTATTTCTATTTTTTCCCTCATTTCCTTCTCTCTTATAACATCAGGATGACTCAGAAGACGGACCTAAATAAGTTAATATAACAATAAAGAAAACCATATAAATATCACGATATTTACTCATAATAAAGAAAACTCATGAAATATGGAACTATTACAAACCTTAGCTTTATCAAGTTCTTGCTCTTTATCCCTAAGTCCAGTTTCAAGTCCATCTATTCGACCCATCATCTGTGACATACGAATCTCCGCCTGACGAACCTATAACTGTTATTTATATTTTATTCCAGTCCATTAGTTTCCAATAGTTTTTTTACTCACTTGCTCCATTTTATCAGCTCCATCAGCCTTCAAATTACCTATTTCTTTCTCAAGTCTTTCAATCCTAGCATCGCGTTGTTCCATTTGCTGGTTCTTACCTTCTAGTTTTTGACGTAGTGCTTCCACCTAAGCAAATTACTATTTTTATATAACATGTAAACAAATATGATGAAAAGATACTTCTAAATTATGTTGTCAAAATGTTTAAATTCTATAAACTAATTCTATGGTTAAAAACCCTGTAGTTTCATTTATCACATTTTACATTTTAAAAATATGGAAGACTTGAAAAAATCAGTTATTTACTTACATCTCCATGTAATAATGTGTTTTGTTGCTCTCTATTAGTGAGTTGTTCTTTCAGTAACTGGAGATGTTGCTGCAGATCAGCAGATTGTTCTTCAGCAGCTCGCATTCGTGTTTGGCAAGTTGCAAGTTCTGCCTTCCGTTCACTTAGCTCCACTTCAGAACGCTCCATTTTCATGCGTAAAGTCACCTATTCAAAGTTTAAATATATTTATTTAGAAGCTTTTTAAGTAAATATAATATGTTAAGTACTTGCCATTTCATGACTAGTAACACTTTTATCAGTGAAATCCCTTGGTTGACTGACTCTGCCAAGTCTCATACGGGATAGTTCTTCTTCTAATTCCGTTATACGAGCTTGCTAAAATAAATAATTTCCCTCGAAAGAAGTTCACAAAAGAAAATTTCCATTAAAGTTCCTATAGCTTATATTTAATGGACGGCAACTGCTACCTTTTCATCAACTCTTCGCAAAGCATTTTCCAAAGCAAATCGTCCACTTGCATCCTGTAATGAAACAAAATTTAGAAACAAAAAGAGATTCGTTTTTAAAGGCGATTGTTCAAACAAGCACGAATGTTTGTAGGTGGTATAAACTTCTCTTATTTGAAATATATAACTAGTTATAGTGAAATAGATAAACTATAGGAAAGTTTAAAAAATAAAAATAATTAAGATTTTCAGTAATCTCTGACTAACTATATGTCCTAACATTTGCTGATCAGTTGCTTTTAACATCTCCTGCAAATGAAGTATAGTGTCTTCCAACTCACGAATACGTAATTCTGAGTAACTTGTTGATGTATCTGAAAATTGAACTAAAATACTATGCTATAAAAATGTAACCAATGTACATACCACCAATAGCTGCTTCGTCCAGCATGGCCGAAAGTTGTCGAATACGGTCATCTCGAGCAGCTATTTCCATTCTCAGTTGAACTAAATATTGATCATTTGATGAGATCAATTGGATCAAAAGAATAAAGCAACAGCAGCTAGAAGAACTAATAATAAATCTAAGATAACAATGTTACAGACTATCACTAGATACTGAACTGCCACCACTTCCAGCTGATTGCAACATACGTTCGACCTCTCTCCGTAATTGACGTTCACGCTAAAGTTCAATATCTAATTTGCTGATATGATTGTCAGAATAATCCATTTTAAACATTTTCTGCATATTTAGCCATATCAGAATTTATTAAGGTAACAAATATCTAGTATGTGTTATCCATATTTATTTCGACGCCATAAATGTAACTTTTCCAACAACTTAACTCTGGAATTATCAATGATATACCTTATAACAAAAAAAATATTAAGAATGTTTATCCAAAAGATAAACTAGAATATATGGTGTAGATAAAATAGTTCATAAATTATACCTTTAATTCAGGGCTCCAGAATGTTTTAATACTGTTCATCGTTTGATTAAGTTTTTCTAAGTTGGCTTGATAATCTGCTTTAAGTTGTTCATATTCGCTTGATAAAGAAAGACCCCCTGGTAAACGAGCGCCCGCCTCCGAATAGTGTGGCATGCTGAATAGTTTTTTGAATGCTGTGTAGAATTAATATATGTGAACTATAACACTATAGCTATTAAAAAATTATTTTACGTACAAATAAATAGCATATGCTATTATGAAATGCCTTTAACAAATCTCTCATATTGCAGCCATAACATTTTTTAATCACTTATCACTAATATAAAATATATTTTCTCTTGAAAAAGAATTGTGAAGTGAACCAATGTACTGTAGTTAATAATTTAATGCTGCCCTGACAAACTAACTCAAAATTATACAAGTTATAATAAAGGATATTGTATACACCTACTGCTGAAATGAAATGTAATAGAAATTCCAATTAGACTAGTAACTTGATATCCAAATTGATGAATTATGGAGGCCCAATTTATGCAATCATGAAGTCATATGACAGTAATATGGTTGTAATAAACTACTTGTTTTTATTCGTAAATAATAAAGCCATAGATCCAAACCTTTGCTGATAATTAGCATTTATTCGCATTCCCAATGCATATACATTCTAGCGAAACAAACAACCCAAAATTGGCATCCACCACCAAAATTGCATGTGATAAAGAAAATATGGGGATATCGAATATCTTGGAAAGCTCTCACAACGCGCAGTAGGTCCTGTTGCATATAGTAAATATAAATACTGAACGAAGAAATCGAGAAAATAAAAATCTGGCAATTCTATGCAACGACTTTTCAACAAAATAACAATATTCCATTTTTGTTTCTAGCATTGATAGAATACCTGCTTGCATTGCTCCAAAATGCTTGATTAGTTGTAGTGGGATTGGAGAGTGGTGCTCGGTACCCGTTGTGCATTCCTTGATGTGAAGGGAAGTGAGTTGAAATAGCGAGTGGACTATCTACGGTAGATTCACCCACACCGCTATCCAAGCCTACTTCTAAAGGACCCATTGTATCCATTGATCGATGTTGCCTGCAACAATTTCATGGTTCTTTAAACAATACAACTATAATATATAGTGATAATATTAACAAAAAAACAGGCTGAATAATATGCACATGCTTTTAAGCTACAAATCCATTCGCTGTCCTATGCAATATAATTAAGTTACGAATGGGTTCGTCTCTGCCACAAATGGGTGAGGGATAGTTTACGTAGATTGCCAAAAATGTGACACTCATGTTCACTTTGTTAAAAAATAATTATGGGTAAATCGACAAAACAATAAAAGAACAGCGTTGTAATGCAAATTGCTAACTTCATTATGTAAGTTAATTACTTACAAGATGGGGCATAAACTCAAAGTACATATGCATATATTTAAAATTTACCTTGTTAAGGTCCTTCTTCCTGATGTTGATGAATACCCATATCGTGATGGGTCTAAACTACTTCCACGTGGACCAGGAGCAGGTGCGGGAGTACTACCAAACCCTGATCCATGACCAACATTAAACGAAGATGAACCCGGTTGGACAACATTAAAAGCTGATCCACTACGTTGGCTCATAAAGAAGTCTGACCCGTGTGCCTTAAAAACAAGTTTGCCTAATTTTATCTCTACTAGGAGATTATAAATGCAAACCTTTCCTTCATAAATCAAAATACATCATTCTTAACATTCACCGGAAAACTCTCATATGAACTTTATATCTTTTTTTAATGTAAGAAATGTAATTTAATCCAGATAACAAAGATTAGGTGTAGAACATTTCCGTCATTATTTATGCAATCAATATACCTGTCCTATATTAAAATCCGACTTTACGGGTGCTCCCTGTATGTTAAATGTTGATCCACCCATACCCCGAGTTTGGGATGATGGGCCCCACCCAGCTCCTCCCAACCACGCGCCGCGATCCAGTACGCCTATATAGTTTTCAATATAATTCTATGTATATATAGCATAACTAATTAAAAAATACAATACTACACTGGCATCTAAAATATAATGTGTCAAATAAAGGAAGAAAAAACAATAACCTAAACTTAGTAGCACGCAATAAAAACAGTATAATATACATGTCCGTAATGTTAAGAGTCTATCTGACTACCGTTAGATTTTTTTTTAATCTGAAATAAATGGTCAGGTCTCATCATCATAGTGGATTAAAATATTTTAATCGACGAAAATTAGTCTCTCATACCTACTGGAAATTAAGTAGAAACAAAAAATATGAGAAAAATCATTGATGCTAGCACGTATCAAGAGCTTAGTTCATCAATCCATGGATATGTAAGAGCTCTATAAATGTCGAATATTTCACGTCGATAAGCAAAATATAGAAATTAATTAATTTTAAAAAAATAAGTTAATAAATGGAAATCAATATCAAGTGGCATTATGTGCTGCCATTAATTAATGCTGTAGATGTAGTCTGCGAAAATTACCTAGTTACGTGTTTCGAGTAAGATATTCGGGTAGAACATTTCTTTCTTTTTTAGAGCATTAATCGAATTCTAATGGAATATACATATATATGCATTTGGCACACTAGTGGAAGTAAATAATTATTCATAGTATACTAAAGCTATAGATGAACTAATTAATTTTTATAATATATGGAATATATCCAAATAACAAATATTAGAGAAAAAACGAGCGGCAACGAGGCTATTGCACCCTACGGTGGTTCGAGATTCGAGTGCAAGCAGTCGAGTGTATTTATTGATCCACGAATAACAGCCTCAGTTTTAGCTTAGGAGTTATGATGAAGTCCTTCGGAGTGAGCATAAAAGTTGTCTTGATATACTATCAATACTTGTAAAAGTCAATTTCTTTCCTAGTCACTATAAGCAGATTCAAAACTACTAATATGTCAAACTAGGTTCAATTTGAAGTAGCATTGATAGCAAGCACATTGCGTTCACTTTATGTTCTACGAGTTATATAGAAAATTAATTTCTGCAACTTTAAAAATAGAATCTAGTGGCCGGCCATTGGGAGCTAATAGTGGTCTGTGAGCTGCAGGCGTGTCCACTGCGAAGCCATCACCAGCCACTCACTCATTTATCAACATCGGCCCATCCGGAAAACCAAATCTTTAGCATGGAACATGCACAATCTCTAAATTTCAATAGGAGGCACAGTTCTATCCATACCGTTACATTAAACGACAAACTTATGTGGTATTAGAATGCTACTATATGAGATGTTACAGGAAAAAGTTAGGGAAAGCTTTTTCTCTAAACAGTTCTCTAATTATACAATACTTCGAAACGGTCCAAAATGTAATATAATGTTGCGGGAGTAGAAATACTTTCTAAATATTTTATAATATAAGGCATGGTAATGATAACGTTGAAACTACTGAATGACCGACAAAATCAATTTCCACTGCGTAATTATTCTAGTCTAAAAAAATTAATAATTGGAAAAGATTGCACCATATTTCCTAAATAATGCTTGTAAACGTTGTATTCGACTTCATGTAAAGCATTATCAAATTAGTTGTTTTTGGTAGTAGTCTCCATGACTGGATATGCAAACAAAAATTCCCATAAAAACAAATCTGACCTCTTTCATTTTAAACTAAAAACCATGCTTTTTGAATGAAATTTCTGAAACATAATTGATTGTTTATGACTACTAGTATTCTATCTGGTAAATTAACCTACTTTTAAAGCACGACTTTCTTAACTACTATTACTCACTTCTATAGATAGTCCAATTGAGTCTACCAAAAGATTCGTTCGACCAGAATAGAATAGATAGACGGCATTCGTGTAGGTTTTGTAGCAAAAATAGAATATTTTGTAATAGCAAGCCAATCGAAAGTCCCACTTTAGTTATTACTTGATACTAACTGTTTGGAGAACGACTGGTCTATTTCAGTCCATTTGGAGTTTTCTTGCCGTAATAATGTTTTCACCTCTAATCATGTGCTTCATGCTTATTTGTGCTGCTTAGTTAAGACAGGATTTGCTTATAGTTAACACTCATATACCACGATTTAGACCGTGCACCATAATTACGTTTTAAAATTAAAATTTCTTCTTTAATTTTCGATTTATATTCTAGGTCTATATTTAATGCATATTAAGCATTCTTATGAATGTCCAAAATTTCCACTAGATTCATAAATACTAACAGCAAAATGAATATTTTTCTCTGGTTGGTCACTATTCTAGAATTGAAATAAGATCATGAAAGCTACGGTTAAGTCAACTATTTGTATATTTATAACAGTTTCAAAGAATAGCCTCTAGAAAAATTTGGAACTTTCACTTGAATGACTCAGTTAAGAACTGCTGTTAAGCGGTTTTCGAACATTGTGTATCTGAGTTTCAAGAGAACATCATGCGTAAGTGATTGATGGTGAGGGACTAGACGACTCTAGGGATAGAGGGGTGGGATGGATCTAGGTAGTTTTTCGTCTTTTCCTTTTGCTTACTAAATAATAATATTCATTTCAGTACATAACAATTAGAAACACGAGCATGGGTAATTGTCTTGAAACCTCTATTAATTTCCAGGCGTAACAGCCATAGATTAAGTATGAATGTTTCTTTTCACTTGTGTTGTTTTAAATAAAGTCTGATTTATGTGGCTATTTTCCATACATTTATCTACTTTATTTCATATTTATTATTAGCGGTGGGTAAACAGCGCATGAGACTCGCACTATTGTTATTCCTTGGGTGCTAAGCCAAAGCCAAACACTATTCATCTCTTTAGTAAAAGGTAATGGTGTCAAGTGGAATTCGAACATTATTTAAAAAATATATTAACTAAATAATACATTGAAAGATTCAATGCGTTACATTAAATTAGATGGCAGTAACATCGTTTCAAATCATCTAGTGGAAGAAGGTTTGAGTCAAAAGGTGAGATATAAATATTAACCGTCCATAAAATATTTAAATTACGTAGGAAGACGAAAGTAGAAAGTACATGCCCATAATTCATATTTCTCAAATGTTAGTGGAGAAAGACGCCACATGGCAGTTGACAACTTGACGAGTTGGGCGGTCCAGTAATGTGAATAAAAATGTAATTGTAGACATAAAGCAACATTTATACTCCAGTCAACGATTTTGTGTCATTAGTGGTAGAGCGATACTAGCTTCTGGTCTATAATATATAATAAATAGCATGCACGTTGTTTATATGGAATAGTTAATAATGGGAATCTAAAAAATAAAATGAAACTAAACTTCTATAATACTAAAGAGACTAGAATAATTAATTTGTAATATTTTAAACTGACGTTCTGTTCGTGATCAGTAATACTTTATTTTTGTTTCATATGTAACATTTGCTGAAATTTGGTGCTTACGACTGAAATTTAGAAGAGGACATATTATAGAAGATTCCCTGAATAATAGGCATTGAGTACCTTCCGTTCGTTTCGAAGAACGTAACTTTGCTAAGATAACATCTACTTCCTAGGTGCCATGTTTTAGACAAGAGAACATTAGTTTGACACGTCTGGGTGGTGGCCTTGCATTGCGGTGATCCATAAAGAAGATAAACTACTAGATTAGGCCTAGGAAAGAGGTCGAAAAGTGCGATTTACAATTACTTCGTAACCACCTGCTCGTTTTATTTGATCTTTAAATACAAACACCGAATAACAATTTACAACAACCCGAAGTTACTTTTATTAATTTTATCATCTACAATCTTTATTACAAATAATTATAAAATATTTACTCTTAGAGTAAAATAAAAGACGATCAATAAAGATGTAGGTAACTTTTGTCTGGATAATGAATTATTAATTACCTCTTTCTTCAAAAAGTGTTCTTGTAATAGGGATGGCTGTTCGATTGATTATATCTGAGTACCCCTTGATCCTGCAGACTAATTGAGATCTGCTTTAATATGCTTATAATCCGGGAAACCACTTAGCAGGACACCATTTGAAATCCTTTAATAAAGAACGTAATCGACGAGCGCATGACTCGTTCCACCACCTAATAATCAGCTGTGCAAGAGAATTTTTGGTTGTTTTTCCAGTCGACTTAACTGTGTCCTAAATGATGATCTATTATTTATAATAAATATACAAATACTAAGTACGTTATATATCTCACTAAAATAAAATCTAGTTAGAGCATATTTTCTGACTTATGGTCTTACACTATAAATATTGACGTTCATAATATCGGAATAATAGATGTTATATTTTCTTCTTTTATCGATAGTAGAAGGACAAGTTTTATTCCATCTTTGATATCTTAAGAAGCTTTAATTGGGTATAGCATTATACACAACAGCTGGGATTTCACTCTGAAGACAGTAGCAGGGCATCCTGACAGGTGGTCGCACTTCCGACATAACAGCGTATTTATTTGAATGTTGAGAGAGAAAACCATTTCCATGATTTTCTTTCACTATCCAGGATATTTTGCCTTGAACATCTTTCATTTCTGTAGGTTAAAGTGTTATTTTCGAATTTTCATGGTAACTCGTCACGCATGAAAACTATTTGATATTATCTAACAGTCGCTATGAAAATGTTTTATCGCCAGGAAAATCGTGATAGCCGAACCTACTAATAGAGGACTTAATGAGAAATATTTTAAATCAACTTCATTTTTATAGCTTATTATTTAGATATGCTCTTATGGGCACCATGAAGATGTTCAATGCTATAGGCTATCGCTTATATTTGAGTTGTATTTCCTTCGTTCATTGAAAAGAAATGGTGTGAAAATTTGTGATGAAAGCAGCTGTGAAAAAAGAAGAAGTCAATTGGCTAGTGGCAAATTGGTCAATTTCGCAACAATAGTGTCAGGACATAAATTACTATAGTCGGACTGTTACGCGAGTGAGAAGACATTAATTGGGCTACTTTGAATGGGAAATGCGAATAGAACACATTAGCGAAAGAAGTGAAAGTCGAGAGAAGTGGAGAAAGAGGTTGAAGGAAGTAGAAAGAAGAGAACAGAAGAGAGTGTGAGAGTAATATTAAAATGGGCAGATAAGTGATGTAAATGAATAATGTACGAGGTGAGAGCTTTAGTTACGAGTTGGAGTAGAGAATGTGAGAATGTGATGAGATAAAAGCGATACATCTATACTTAAGATTTGTCTTGGCCAATTTGCTGAGAATAGTCTCATTATGTTCGTATATGACACCTAATCCCGAGGACACGTGTTGCGCTGCATAAAAGCCGCATTCAAACCAACGTGCTCAATTGCTAATATATCGTGTCTGATTACATATCGGCATATGCGAACAATGGTCTTCTGTGGATTGGTCAAGCGCTTAGTAAACCAGAATTATTCTCACCTTTGTCTCCTGCCTATCGCTTCATAGACAATAGCCACATAACGGCACACTTGTAGCTCCTTATTCCACTTTCTAAATGGCAAACACTATAGTTCACATTAAATCCAATGAATACCTACATATACAGGCTTTCTTCGTCGAATAAGTTAATTGCTATATTTAGACAACTTTGAGAGATTTAGACTAACCGGCGCAATTCGGATATCAGGTTACACACTGTGACGAGTCCATATGGAGGAATGACATGTTTATGGCAGAAGAGAATCAATACAAACTTTGGCATCTGTCATGGAGCATTAAATTACAGGCAACAGGCTGCGGCATGAGTACCGTAAAGACTCTTAAGAAGAGGGCAAATAAGTCTAGTCCATAGCACTATGGATAAGTAAAAATTGCAAAAATTATGCTCAGTGGTCTATTATTAATCTTTAGATAACTAGATACAAAATATCTAGTGAAATACTAGATTAATCTAGGTTAATTAATCTTTACCAATGAGGAAAAAGTTATGGGGAAAAATGGCTAAGTCATGACAAAACTACAATATGTCTGTAGGTCTTTCAAGGTTATCTCTCTTGATGGTGGTGGACAATATAAACTGTCAACCTAATTTATTATATAAGTGAAAACATCTTTTAGATATCCTGTAGATATGTTATATCATGGCCTTAATAGATGGGGATATTTGTTAAAATAGGCAAAAGGAAAGTAGATATTATGACATATCTTTTACCTTATTTATATATAGTTATATAATTTCAAATACCATCTTTGTTTTGTTAATATTTACCTAAGAACTAACGATAGCTGACGACATTTGTAGTGTTACATTGGAATGTTTGTCGTTTTTGTGGATCTGAATTGAAAAGCGAACAAATAACAATGTACTATTCAAAATGCGAACTAAGGTTTTGTTCTAACTACTATCTATGAATTCTGCGTCTGCATGGTAGAACACATGCTCATGAAAGAAACAGAAAACGGAAAAATAAAACTGTGAATGATGGTACAATCATTTCATTTATTATGATTCTATCTGTTAGGATCGGCAATTAGTCTAATTAGATCGTTTAAAGCAATGGGTACTTATGTAATTTCTAGATCTCATTATTCTTCTCGTTGGGTTCACACGTCATCACCAATTATGTTTCTCCAATCGCGCGCGCCATCTCCCCACAGGCCTGTCGGGAGGATAAGACGGATAGCCACCACTCATGGACTTTGCAGATAATATAAGGATTGGGATTACTGAATTATCCCATACATCGTGAATCTTTATTTTAAGCTGCACAATATGCAGACGTTACAAGCCATAAATGATAATGTCATTTACAGGAACACTAGAATGGCGAGCTAAAACAGCAGATGATCTGTCCAAGATATAATAATCACTGGATTCTTCATTTCTCATTAATAGTAATTCAAGGTCATGGGATAAAATGCAACATATAATCATGTGTGTCTACCTTATAAATCATTCTGTATCCGGTCATTTATGCGACACTTAAGATCGCACTATTATTAAGGTATTATGATAATAAAATCAAGGTCTCAAAGAAACTACTAAGTGCTATGACCAAAAACATCATAGAATTTTTGTCGAATAGTTGTTTTAAATCTATTTTATGATATAGAGTTCATTGGCACCCTATTCTGGATTTAAGAGGTCAATTGTGCTCTCCACTCCTATTCGTGGTAACTGGCATATAACAGTGATGGATCCATTATCTTGCATTTTTAAGTACCATATAAGTGGAGGAATTCCATTGCCCTGTGATGACCCTTTAATAGGCACACTAACTGGTAGAAAAAAACCAAACCACAGTTTATATGAAAATTATACTTTGGAGACATGAACCAAATTGCAAAAAAATAATTTTCTTTTCTTTTCATCCAATCTTATCTTAAATTTCTACTCTTTTGACTAAACTATGCTCACGATTATCACCATTTTGACGTGCGTTCTCTCACCAGGGTTTCCATCACTACTTCTTTTTATCAACCGCCAGCTAATTGCTCGCGGATTCCTGACTTTTGTCTCAAATCACTGACCGTCTAATCCTGACCGAAAAGGAACCGACCCCTATCGGAGTCAAACCCTTCGAATCAATGACAAGTCCCACAGAGATTAAGAAGCGGCATTCACCAAATAGAACAGTTTAGAATTCAGTAAATCATAAGTTCAAAATTTTCCGTTCGCCTCGGTTGCCTCACCGATCAGCCAAACACTTTATAATTGAGTGTCCTCTCTTACTTTAGCACGGCTGTTTTCTTTGTTCCACCGCCTGGGTACATATAGTGATGCAACCGGATTTACACCATACTGTCAGAAAGAAAATAACATTCTTAGGTCATGAAGAGTAACCATCACATCTCTATGAACTAAATATCAAGTGTACAGAGATCTATATCTCAGTCATATATATAGTTAATGCTTTTTAAATAAAGAAATTTATATAACAATTATATATTATTTCTTTTCCTCAAAATAGTAGTCTCCAACAAATTTATATATTAACTTTGTGATAAATATAAGAGAAGCCAACTATATGGTATCCAATCGTTCTTGCTCTGCAAATTTGCCTACAGTTTTCTCGCAAAACAGTAACTACTTCAAAAATTGTAGAACATAATGAATGCTGTCTTAGAACGGGTTTAAAACTCGTTTGTGATATTAACTAAAAATACACTGCCTGTGTTCGGGTAGAGTTTATCTAGGCCTCTACATCAACGTAAACTTCAAATGAACAACGACCTCCTGTCGACTTATATTAGCTCATTTCTGTAACGTGATGAGTTACGCTGCTAGCAAGGACAAATGGGGTTCAAATAACTTCTCTCATTTTTCTTTCTTTGTGTTTTACTTTACTAATTCAAGGTTATATGAACTATTTGAAAAGTATAAGAATATCAATACTGCTTATTTGTGAAATCTATTTTCGAATTGCAATCTATAAGCATTTCTTGACCATCTGTTGTGTAAACCGTTTCTCTTGGTTTCGAACCGGTCTTACCTTAGAAATGCGACAAAATAACCAATGCCAGGTGGACATATGTTATGCAAACTTGTAATCGGTATCTTTGATGACTCTAATGATCGTGATAAGATAGACAGATGTGCGGATGTCCCTATGGTATGGGCGTGGCTACGTTTCGGGTTTGCTCCGCCCCCAAAAGAAGGATAGCGCAACAGAGAGTGAGTGAGAGAGCAGGACCATGTCCTGTTTGGCAATTGCCCTCGATGGACCGAAGACCAAAAATGGTCGGAGACTCTTTGAGAATTTCGTTGAAGCCAATAAACAAAGTTTCTGGAACAGGTATAATAATAATTTTTTCTCATTGTTTTACTTTATTATTATCTATTCTAATAACTCAATATCATTTTATAATTTTAATATATTTAAGTTTACTATAGAGGTGTTACCATGTTGACTAAATTGATGTGGTTTATTAGCATTCATATTAAATGTTTTCCAGAGATTTGGTGTCCGCTGCCACCTCCCTAGTCTATATGGGGTTCATGCGACCTGGAACACTGTTCGTCTCAGGCCCATCAGTCCACCTGCAATCCTTACGCACTGCTTGGGCCAGACGAGTGCTCAAACCTGCTGAGGGATACCAGATCACTTCATTAGGTAAGTCACAATAAGTGTTTCGAATCTAACCACTCCACAGTAATTGATGTACTTGCCATGTTACTATAGTATTGTAATGCAATAATTAAACCTCACATTAAATTCTCATGATTGTCTCCAAATTTCACGCTAATCCAGCCTTGTTCCTTACACTTGCTCGCGGCGCTTCTCTTCTTTGCGGTTAGGCGTAGCGGTTTCTTTGATTTTATCAAATGCCACTGCTATGTCAGACTAATTGCATGTTTTACTCACTACCATAAAGGTCTAAGGCCACCAGATTTACGATTTTACTTTTTTATCATATAGATTATGTCTAAAATTTATTAGCGAATAACACCAAATTAGTTAACCTCACCTTAGTTAATTTGCAAACAATCTCTAGGTCTGGATTTTGAATAATATTATTCATTGATAAAGCGAATTTATCGACAAACTTCTCGCTCTTTCTTCTCTTTTATCCCTCTCTTCTTTTTCCCATGTACTGGCACACCCTGTAACTCGTTAATTGCTTTTTTGCGCCCTATTTAGGATTGTTCCCTTCCTTCAGCGCTATTCTAATTTACATTCCCATCAAATGCGTGTAGAATACGAGTGGGGTGGTCGGTCTTACTCGTAATGATGCCCAACTAAAATCCCCTCGAGAATGCAGCCATGAAAAGTTGCTCTATTCAAATTCGAAAGAATGCGCAAAATTTGAGCTTACTATATTATATTCATACGAACTCACTTTGGCCGTGTAACAATCCGTATATTACGCTCACAGAATTTACAATAAATATTATCCATATCAACGTCTAAAAAGAATTAGCGTGACGCCATGAGCTAATTGTCCTTTTCGGTTTATGGCTAAGGCACCTGTTGCGGCAACCCGATACGGCAGTACAGGTGCGCCACAGATGCACTGTTGATACTTTAGTGTTCTGATAGGGGATTAGCTGTGGATGAATATGAGACTAACTAAAATATGCATGTAATGCAATAAGAAAAGTAAATACATTAGTAATTTTCTTTTGCAGGTGAAATGGGAGCAATCCAGACAGTGGAACAAATGCACTTCGTTCCGTTAGGTGACGTACTCTGTGATTCAATTGCTCATCTCAACCGACTTGGGCAGTCAGCGACTATTGCTGCCGTCCGAGCACATGTTGCTCACCATTGTCCTCATGTTGCACCTCCGAATACTGATATGGTGAAACAGACAATCACAAATCTAATCACTACAGGATTAGTATACAAAATGGGAGATCACTTTTTTGTGTCTGTTCCGGCACAATCACCACCCAAACAAAAGGTAAATTTGAAATAAGGCAATTGAATCATGAAAATAATAGATTACAAACATCGAAACTGTGAGATTGTAACAGCTCAATTTAGGTTGCGGTGCAGTGTCAAACGGGAGTGTCCATTATTCATAATGACGCTGATAAAATAGGAAAAAAGGACCGTCGTGGAATTATTGCCCGAATTTTCTCGAAAAAAGTGTCACCTCCAACGCTTCCTGCACCAATTGCTTTTTCAACACAGTTTTCACCAAGTGACTGGCAGTGTAATCAACGATTAACTGCTCCAGAGTTGACACGCAAAGTAGTTGTTCCAACAAAGTATGTTAGGAATATTTATTTATCTGTATTATTTCGGTTACAGGACGTAGAGCGAAATTATTTAAGTTGGCTAATACCAATTTTGTTAAAGGACAGCTAACTGCTTTTGCGGCTGCCTAAAATAAATCCCAATACGAATTCCTGTGTACGGTGAGAAATGTATTGAGCGCCATGGCAAACTAATTCCATTTGTTTTATCAATGTGGATGCTTCGCGCAATATTTGCCATCACAATTTTTTTTAACCTTCGATATTGCTTCTGGGAGACAGATGTTCTTCGATTTGCTTTCCAATTACAAAGTCTCCAGGAGGGCCCAACTATGCGCGATTTAGCATTGTATCCATTGTCCTCTAGTGCCCTAGCTAACTGCTCTTCAATAACTTAGATGCCTCTTCAATTACCGATAATTGACTGTCATAGCATGTCACTTTGTGTTCATATATTTGACGAGCTTGGTTCCCCAGGGCCATTTAGTGATCGATTGTTGAGTAAAGATACCTGCAACCAATCATTTCACTCACCGTGGAATAATCATTTTGCAAGATGGTATGGACGGTAGATCTATCAATTACCCCAATTAAATGTTAAGTATGTGTCTTAAGATTAAAAAGAAAACACTGATAGACAATGAAACTACTTTTAACATAATCATTAATAGGTTATATAACTGCGGAAGAAATGCAATATGATCTCAATTCCTGCACTCATTGTCTATAGTAGGGACAATACGTTGCCATTATCATCGCTCTCATGTCTTATTACTTGCGCAACCGTACCAGATTCGAACCACGGCAGTAATTGCATAGTTTTTATAAGGATGCTCGCTAGATATATAACTTTTCCCGTAATTTAAATGCTTCGAGCTTTAAAAATTTCAATATTGTTACTTTATAGATATTTACACTATCATGATGATATTGAAACGCGTAAGACTCGAAGGCATCGAAAATGTGAAAGACGACAGTTGAGCTCGTCCTCTGAATGTCTTAACTATGGACCAATTGATCCCCCGGAATGTTTACCCGGACATGTAGAAGGTATGACATTGTTAGGCAAAGTCTGTCTATTTTTAATTCGAGATTTACATTTTTAGCATAATTTATTTAAAATCAAATTTATAAATCGATTAACAGAAATTTGATTTAGTTATTGATGATCTACGACATCGCCGGCGTCGTCGAACAAAGAGGAAGGAAGCTGTAGTACCTGTAGCAAGAACGTCGACGCCAGTTGGTGGATCGGACTCTGCTTATTCTCCATCACCTGTTACAGACTCAAATGAAGAACCAGGCTCTGGAGGTGTATGGAGTGAACCTGAGGAGGTAAAGGTAAGTGTTAATTAACCAGCATATTTTTTATTTGGTAGTATTTATTAATATTGTTTTTTTTTAGGTTGATCATACGTATATCAATCTTAACAATCATGACTCTACACATTTTGAGGAGATGCCAACTATCGTATACCCTTCCACTAATAATGTACATGTTTCTAATGTTTGATTAAACCTTTTTGAATAGGTCTTACATAACATCATCATATCGTGAATCTCTTGACTTAATTTTTGTATGATGGGCTTCATTAGTCCACGTGTACTTCTGATGTTGCAGATTTGATAAGCCTCAAAATATATGCAATTTCGTGCGCGTCCAATCGCTGCCGTGATCGATTTCGATTACAATTTCTTTCCCCGTTCGCCGCGCTTCTGTCATCTCGTCATTTTTTGTATATTTGTATTATTGGATGTCTTTAGAAAATAATAATTTTTGTCATGAATAAGAAAGAAAAAGTCGTCCAATAGCTAGCAGATGTTTATTGTGAGGATCTTTGTATGACCAAATTTATTTTATGGATTGATGATAAATCATTTGACAAATGGGAGTTGTACAACATGCTCAAAACATTTAAAGGTTAAATTCCACGGATTATCATCCGACTATTGTTTACGATAGTTCCTATTCAAACGTTTCCTGCTCTACCCGTGGTATTGTATGCGTGACATGGTGTTTATGCAGGTCTGCCAGGTGCTCATGTAATCCTAAATAGGCCAAACATTAGCGACAAATAGGCTGGTTGGAGCCAATTAATTAGCTTAGTTAAGGTTCGGGGAACGGATTATAACGGTCAATTCAAAGCTCTACGTAACGCAAGGTGTTAAAAGTCTACGCATCAACAGGTGCCAAGCACAACATCGCTAACTGTTAGTATTCATTTGTTTGAGTAATTAGTACTCATTCCCAAATGGGAATGACACATTTTATTTCAGGTATGAACTTAATCCACATTTCATTCTCTCTTAAGATAACTCGCACTTCTAACGTTACATCTTCTCTGGTCTTTTTCGTGTGATCTATCCTATCTTTCGATTTCTTCACACTGCATTTAATGCACAAAACATATGGTGCGATTCAATGACGTATTTCTTAGATTCATTCTCTCGCTGACAATATTTCATCACTTCTTTTTAGTGCTCTTTTTAAAATAATGTAAGAACGCAATGAGCTAATTATAGAGTTAGGGGAATAACTGTTCCTTCATCAAAAATGTTCTTATTTTATTCAACAATTTTAATGTGTATTTTATTTTTATTGTAGTCGCACCTCTCCAATTAATGATGGAGCAGGATCTACCTGATGAATATGACTGGTTTGCTGAGCAGATTGCCGGTCATCATCCATCGGTCATTAAAAATGGAAAGAGAGAAATCGGTACGATTAATTCATTAACCTGAAATTATGTATTTAAAACGTTTGTTAACTTTTGTTCTTGACTTTAGGTATTTGATGCCACACCTTTGACTGTAATATTGACACAGGTGTTAGACTCTATTTAAATTACCACGTAAATAGAATTTATCCCTCATTGAAATGAAGCACTAGAGTGAGAAAGTGTTAAATATAAAATCCATAATACAACATTTAATCAGTAATGTTTGACATCTAATATTTAGGGTTACTAAAAAAACAAGGGAGCGACAAAATTCTTAAACCAAAGCAAGACGCTTCAAGAGGTAAATGTGAGGTAAGTGAAATGTGATGTATAAATTGGCTTTTAATAATTTTGCTAATTTTAGTGGTTATTAAAAGTTAACTTGCCATTCTCTTTGTCAAAGAAAGCAAATCGTTTCAGTTACACTTTTACTTTAATAAGCTACAGATAAGATAAATAGTAATTTGTTTTCTGTGGATATTTTTTGAACATTAGCAAGAAAAGTGAGAAACCCAAATAAGTATAGAATTAACAATTTTGACCATATGAATGATGTTTTAGACCTGAATAATGATGATTATTGCAATTAGATATATGATTATATGGGAGAATTTGCGATGTAACTACAGATTTTTAATAATCCATTTCTCCAAATTCACTTAACAATTATAACTATCTATCGTAATATTTGGAAAACATTAGAGTGTGCAAACCTATTCGCAAGCATCTATACCATTCATTGCTCTTGGAGCGATGAATGACAGCTGGGATCAGATAGTGTTGTTTCGAAGGAAAGCAAGGCCATCAGAACTGGCACTGGCTATCATACGAGCTACTTAGGCAATTGCGTCATAGCATGAGTGACGAGTCTTGTTGGTTGATTCAGGTCAGCATTTACAAGTTATTATCGGAAAGATTGCGCAAGACGGCTTCCGGTGAAGAAGAGAACATAATACAAGGGGATAGATGGAGGTTTGTTGGCACAGAATGTGTTAGGTTTAAACAGAGAAGCTATGGAAGAAAAAAGGGAGGAAGAGCTGGAGAGAGCAGAATTAAGAGTGAGTGGAAAGAATTAGAGGATATTGGAGGTGAGGAACTAAGGTTGCAAATGAACATATAAACCAAATGAGAGATAATTATTAAGTCCTAATACTTTGCGTGCGTATTTTAATCGCTATATTAAACTGAAAATTATTACAGCTGGCCAAGTGCACGAGAGGAGGATATACGAGGCCTCGCCAAACTAACACCTGCTTTTTTTGGGATAAAGTCCTTAACAGTAGATGGAAAAGGTAAGATAAAATATTGTTTTTAGATGGATTTTTTGGTATAACGTAGACAATAACTTTGCACTTATTATTGCACTTGCCTAAACATCTATAAATTAAAAATCGTACTCTTATATAAAAACTTCCCCATTCTGTTTTTATTCTCTTCGTTTATTTTATTTGATCTTTATTTTCTTACATTCTATACCAGTTGTCCAAATAAAGCATTAGCATTGACTGAACTAAATCTCGCGGTAAACAATGCAGTTTATCCCATAGAAAAAACTATTTCAAGCAGCTGTCAAATGTTTTTCAATATAATAACTGTCACATAAATCTAAATTAGGACTTACGAAATTTGAATCTGGCAATGTTCTGTACGTTTATAAAGCTAAGAGGCGAAATTTCATGTTTAAATTCATGCTTTCTTGAATGCTATTCTGAGAACAAAACAATAAAATATTCTCGCATTTTAAGACAAGCTATTTTAGAACACGAATTCTTAATTCTGCAAGATGTTACTGCACCCTTCCAACATCCGGCTATCCTCGACATCAAAATGGGACGGGTCACTTTTGATCCTCAAGCGAGTGCGGCGAAGCGAGAGAAGGAGAGCGCTAAGTACCCACCACAGAAAACTCTTGGCTTTCGTTTGCTAGGATATAGGGTGAATTGGTAGGGTGAATGAGAGGAAATAATATTATTAGAGATTAAAAAATAAAAGAGGTCTGTGAAAATATATGGTGCAATGTTAGCTACCCTATTACTTTCTTCATCAGTAAAAATAAAAAAATATTTTAAAGGAATGCTAACCTAATTGATTTGACAAAAAATATTTCGTGTTGAGATATTGGATGGTAATTAATTATTATTTCAAAAATCTTGTCTGGCTAATAGGCTCTGGTTCTAACCCGTCAAGTATCCGTTTCAAACGACTATATGGCAACAGTTGTGTGTGATCCATACCGTATGGTGGTGGCTAATTGTGGGGTGTGAGCCTACGGATAGCGAGATCGTTTATGGGAATCCGAACGAACGAGATGCCGCCGAAGATAAGACATCCGGGGGAAATTCTAATGATCAGTGGTTATTTTAGTATTTGAAATAGTTGCACCTCCCAGATGTGAGTGGAAAAAGATTACTATAATTTATTTCTAAACTAGCATCTTTATGCAAGTGATGCACACTAACATAGCAAAGATATGAATGAAAGATAAGGAATGATAGTAAAGATGATTGCAGCTTCCGATTTAAACAAGGGATTCGCTCCAGTTTTGTGGTGAAAATATTCAAATCTGTATTATAGAGAACAGAAATAAATGTCTACTACTATTTTCTTACTACAGATGCACTCAAAAGGTCATGATGTAGTATTCAAGGACAAAGACTGGGGGAAAAGACACGATGAAACAAACATTCATGAAGGTGACAACATTAACTGCTCATTTTCACTTATACATTTGTTTCAACTAACATCATGAAAATGAATTCTCATCTAGGCCTCCTTGAATTTTTCTCTGGACGTGGAAAGGATGCTTCGCTTATCTCTAGCATTCTCTGTCGTCTTTCTACCGTTTGGAAGTGGTTTAATTCCCAGCGAACCTTTCACTTCTTTGCATCATCTCTTCTTTTTATATATGAAACAGATGCATCGCTCCAGGCTAATGCACAACTTGTTATGATTGGTGAGAATCCAACATGCTACTAATAAAGTGCAAATTAATTAATGTTGTAATTCAGACTTCTCGCATGTATTTCCTGCCAATGGTGAACCAGATTTTAACTATCTACATGGCCTTGAAAACCTTATTAGAAGCATGAATAAACTTCAAGAAGAGTTCAGTAGGCATGATGATCAATGACATTATAGTTTCATAATTTAATTAAAGGCTTAAAGTGGCTTATAGGTGCAATTATGTGAAAATGTGCAAGTGTAATAACTTTAGGCTTAGATTGACAGCATTTATTAACTTGGATATCTTTGAACCGGTTGACCTATTTATTCTCTAAACTAAATTATTCCTAACATTCCAATTTAATTCACTTTATTTTCTTGTTAAATATACACTTATGTATAAGAATTACCCATAATGCATTTTAAATCTCATATTACTTAATGAATAAAAATATATGCACCAACATTTATTCCACCGACGATATTGAAAATTTGGGATTAAGACATGAGATAACCACTGTGGATTTGAGATCTATATCCAAAAAACAAACGGCCATATTGCGTTGTATTGCACAACAGATTATTAGCCTTCACCTGTTAAATCACGTATCACTGATAGCCAATTACTTGAAAATTTCATAATGAATACCTGTGGACTTGATTAACAAATAAAAGTACTGATGTAAACTATAATGAATTACCACGAATATACGATCAAAAGTGAGTTACTAGACACCGAAATATCTGTATGATACCTCCATATTATTCAAATTTAAGAGTGTGACCATATGAGTACGACTAAACTTTGGTAACGATAATAAAAGAGTGCGACGACCATTATTTTCTAACCACCGAGATTCAGCTCGCGGCTGATTACCAACTACCATTATGTGGGGGAAGTATTTATCTATTACTAGTGGATCTCTGAAAATATAATTCATTGTATATAGATATATAATAGTTATTTTAAAAAGTTAAGTGGTACCTTCCTACAAAGGGAAACCCATCAACAGTATCAGGGCATGTCGGGGAAAGATGTTGCCATTTTAATAATAGTTCCAACAAATCACATCCCGAAGAAACACCACTCAGACGACGCAAATCCGATATGTTTTGTCCTAAGAAAAGAAAATATAAAGATACAGATTAATAACATTATAGTCATAGGTTACCCCTTACTATTGTTTATTTATCAACCAATTGTATTACACACATTCCTATCAATTTCAATCAATAATTTAAAAGGACTTCTTCAGACACTATACTGCTCACATACCTTTAACTGACAGATATTGAACCATAAAGAAGCGGCCGCGCTCCTGTCGCGCAACACTAATTGCCATTTATGAGACGCTCGCTAATCAACTAGCGTTGGAAAAAAAGAAATAGGTGAGGGACACATGGTGTGAAGAAGCGAATAACAAGAAATACTGGTAAATTAGAAGCGTACCTGACGTAACAATAAAATCTAATCCTTCTAAAGAGAACTCATAGGGGTTTGGTACAAGCCCAAGTGCAGCCCCATTAATGCTGGCACGTGGTAGACAAGCTCGATGAATAGGTTGCTGCGGCAATTGTTGTGTGGCTGGATCTCCCAAACCAGGCATAAGATCAACGCACATTTTGCTCTGTAAATAACAACTGGCAGCTTTTAGATAACAAATCAGCAAATTTTTCTTGTCATTGTAGTATATCATATCATTAATTCCAAAACAATTAGCTAATTTGCATTTACTACCCAATCTTAGACAAAATCTAACACATGTCCAACTATTCATTATAGAGATAGACGCAGATGGTTCTCAAGGCATTCATACATTCTATAATCCTATTTACAGTGCGAATTATTCGTAAATATGTAACGAGCATAAGAACATACTTTGCAAAAAAGTATAACTGATTTTCGTAGGGTTCAAAATAAATCTGGAAATCACACTTTCTTATCAGATTTTAGAAATACTATTTTAAATATATGAAATTTCTATAAAACTACTACCGTAATTTTGGATAAAAGTTCATCCAAAGCAGTGATAGATCCTAGGCTGGACGTTGCTTCTTGTCTAGTCAATGTTAGATAACGAACGGCAGATGCGAATTCACGAGCCTAAAAACTTTAGACTACTTATTTTAATATTAATAACCTATCATTGCTAAGACATAATCTTGAGAGAGTAAATAGGCAACATTAAAGAAACCGCATATTATATGACCAGTGCTGTTCTGTGCAGTAATGTACACAGACATATTATGCAATGACTGCTTATCAGGTCACATTATAATAGTGCAGTAAATGCATTAGTATTACGACCATTAACTTCAAATATGTAAAATAATTGTGGTATTATATATTTGAAAATAGAAAATAAATAAATGTAAAACTATCAAAGATAAGGTAACACCGTTTAATGTGAGTATTTTGTCAACCTGTCCAACAGCAATGCTTTCTCCGGCAATAACAACTCGGTCGATGCACACAGCTACACTGCGATCCTCATCTGACATAGCCATTTCCCCTGTGAGCCAACGAGAAAATAAACTGAATGGCAAAACGGACGAAGCCTTTAAAAATAGAGGTAAAATCCTGTCCTCTGTGATATTTTAAAAAATTTCAAACAATTTACGAAACTGATTAAACTGACATCGTTAGTTGGATCTCCTGTTAGTTCTATTCCCGAAATAAAAGCCAAAAGTGCACCAGAACTCTTGCTTGGCCATGGACGTTGTAGAGGAGGTGATGGCCATATTATATTCTCAACTAAGAACAAATCGTCCTTCACCTAAAGATAAATAAAAACATGATTTCACCTTACTCGTAATGGCACTAACCTGGGAACCGAATAAGCCCACGGTACAACCAGTTGCGACCTCATCCATGGTAATATTTCCCTCAAATAAATAGCTAAACAAATTAAAAAAAAAATTTAAAATAAATAAATAAAAATATATATAAGATGTATTTTACCTCAAAATTTTAAAAATTATGATATATTCTTCAATATAGTATTATTAACAACATGTATAAAGTATAAACGGTATTTTTCTTCTACTCGGTAAGCCAAATTTAAATTATTTGATTTTCAACCATACTTTTGTGACTATATTGTTAATATAACATACATCCAATTTGACAATCTGTTTCTCATCTTCAAACTCTAAGAAATCTTTACTAGACACTAGAGATCCTTCAACATCAAAGTCATCAGCCAGAATATGCTCCTCAGCTAATTCCTAAAGAATTTTTCGTAATTATTATCATATAGAACATATAAAACAATAGCATTTTGAATGAAAGAAAACTAAGTATGTTATGATTTAAAAAATAAGTAGACATATTAGGGAATGCTCAGCCGACTAACTTCAATTGCAAATAACTTACTTTGAGAATGCTGGGCCGCTGACTGATTCTTTTTTCAATAGTACCAATAACAAGTGCTTTTTCATGTAAATCGAGATTTTCCAATTGCTTATATATGACTTCATCACCTGAAGCTTTACCATTATGGAGCCAAAACAAGATCGTAGCGAAGAATAACGGGAATTTCCTTAAATGACTAATCTCTTAGTAATATTATACCTTACACCTATAAAAACCCACCAAATTGTTGCTTCGCGGCTTCAACGATTCTTGGCCTTAATAGGTCAAGTCTCGCAGAATAGACACCATAATACTGTCGTTGAAATGCATCGGCCCTATCCGTCTTAGTAAGTAAATACTTACTAGATTCGTTAGAATACGCTACGCAAACACGTTCAAGTTGAACCATTCCAGTTGGTTACTAAGTATCCTACACTCAAAAGAAATTAAACATTAATAAACAACACTTCCTTAAGATATGCGATTAACAGTAAGATCTTATAACTATTTACCGTGAAGACTTTAATTCATTCCAATAAGGCTATAAGGAAATCATTTAATAAACACGATATATTAAGTCCAACAGAGACTAAATCTTCTTCTGTACTTAGTGCAAAGAATGTGAGTAATGATTTCAACAAATCCAAATTACTAAGTTATTCTATATTTTTAACCACTTGTTCCATAAATATCTATACTTATCCTAGAGATATATATTATATAGATTGTGTTGGACTTGAATTATATTAAAAGTACAATGAAAGGAAATATTTTAAATTAATAAATATATAAATGAACCACCTCCTGAATGCCTATAAAACGTCATTAATTTAAAAAATTATCTTTTGTCATCAAAAATTATGTTAACGTTTATCACACTGTCAGGGCAAACTACACATAGTTGTACCGTAGTATATTTGTTACAAAATTCACAGCGTGTCAAACCACCAGAAATTATCTGCCACTTTGAAGTGATTAGAATAATAATAAATTAAAATCACAATATTTTGGCTTAAGAACAATGATTATCAAAGTTACGGGGGTTCCTACATTTATGACAGAATATTCCGAATTTCGCGGTGGATATGGCACAGGAAGTCCACGTAAGACATAGAATTTGGACCAGTTTTATCCTGAAATAACTACTCTAGATTGACAGTAGATCAATAAAAGTCACTTTTAAGACAGAATGCGTCTTAATAGCTAAATTATGTCAGTAAAAATAAGAATACAAGCTCATACTAATTTGAGCATAAAAAATACGCACCTCAACAAGGAATTTTTTCATCCAAGGCTCAAGCGAATCACCTTCGCGTACAATAAACAAGTTCCGCCGTCGTAAACCTTTTTTTTGAAGCAATTCCATAGCTCGACGAACGCCACGCGAACGAGAATTATCTTTCTCAGGTATCATATGCTGGAAGAAAAGTACAATACATATCCAAAGGAAATTAGGTAGGTGCCTTTTAACCAACAAAAAACAGAAAAAAAAGTTTACATTTTCTGTATTTAGAAGAGCTACGCTATTAACTCCAAAAACATCCTGAACCCATGCTTCTGCAACGCCTAGACCAATCCACAGGAATAGTAGTACACCATTATCAATAAAGTAAGCCTAAAATGCTACTATGAGAGCCACAAAAAAGGCCTGTTACTTTTATAAAGCAACAAAGAAACTCGTTGTACCGTGCTCTTATTGAGATATTCAATACTTCCTCGTACTGCATTAGTCAAACATGTCAATTCAGAAGGATTTTGCAACTCCAAATTAGAAACAGGATAAATGCTAAATATGTAGTTGTAAAATTGGAAGAGTAATACTTCATACATTAACACCTTAATTAAGTGGTATACCTTGGATAAAGAAGAAGCATTGCATCCTCCACTCTCATTCCACGAATTAGTTCGATCATCCATACTTTATCATCTACAGTCATCTCACTACCTGAGATACTTTTTTACTATTAAATCTCATGAATTAGGTTAAAAATTCACTAGGCAACTAAGAAAACATACCACCGCTAAGAGCATCGTTTTTAATTATACAGTTGACATAAAGTGGCAATAATTTAAGGGTTTCTGGAAGGATCAATTGTCCAAGAGGTGCAGATTCGTTACATTTCTCTCTAAATATTATGATATTTGTCAATTTTTCTTCAAACAATAGTTTTAGAAGCATATCTAATAAAACAAACCTGTATGTAGCAAGAATTTGAGCACATCGTTGATAGAGTTGCTCCTTCATATCCTTGTTGCCTTTATCCCGATTTACTTGAACGGCTGAAAAATAAGCATAGCAGATGAGTTACACTACAAGTAAGAGAAAAACTATACCAATTTTAAGAAGCAACGTAGTAAGAGCGCCTTGGTCAGCAACTCTGTACAGTTGATTATAATCGGAAGACACGGGTAAACAAAGATTAATTATACGCAAACGACGTTGGCCACTTACAGAAGTAAAGAGAACAGCGCACTAAAGAAATAATCATTATTTTGCTTTAACTAATTTAACACAAGTAAATTAAAAAGTACCTGAATAATTGCTGATGGATCTGATAATTTGTCATCATGCTTCAATTCAACAAAGAATTCCTACAAATAATGTGATTCAAATCATAGTGAAAAATTTAACAAATTAATGTACATACTTTGTCTTCATCGATTGAAGACATCTCTAAATCAGTTGAATTCTCCATAAAGAACGAACCGTGAAATGTAACAGGGCGAATCCCTGCAAAACATGCCACTGTTTAAATAAATAAATAGATGACCACATATATTATTAATATTCATTAATATTAGTTAAGTTCATCATAGTTTTGAGGAAACAAATTATGTCTACTCGGTTAAACAAAAATATAACTCCATCGCTTAACTCTAAAGGTAGACAATTTTTAAAGTTTGAAAAAAAATACCTGCACTGGATCTAACTCTAACCATACAATCAAAAGCAATTTGACGAGACACATTATGTTCCAAATCAAACAAGAATCTATTCGCGTCCTTTTCTGCCTTAAAAAAAAGTCTAGATGAATCGTTATATTGAATTACCATAAATATATATTACACACCATAAAATATTGATACTTGTATACACTTCCTCCAGTAACCGCTGACAACTGGGATATTGTAGCTATATCAATGAATGCATTCGGAAAGAGGAAGAGATCAACAGTAACTGCACTTTTAACACATTGTTCACCAAGTTTAGTATAGAAATCAGTCTGAGGGATCAATGCAGTCTAAAAAAAAATTAAACTAATACTAAACCATATTTACTCTACTACAATAACTACATATTCATTACCTTTTCCTTCTCTGTTCCTAACAGATTTCTGTCATTTTTAGCTTTCAGTTTTCCTGGAGCGTCATACGTAGGTAATAATGTCGAAAATATAAACAATTTACCAGCTCTATCCGCACACTAAAATTATTTAATAAGATAAAGGCAAAATATAAATAGATGAGAAAATTCTGAAAGTACTAGTTGGAGCCAACTATAATTAATTTACTACCTGGAGCGCATCCAAACCAGCCTGAACAACAGGTCCCAGCATTGTTTCAGTAACTTTTGATTGCTCAAACAAATGGGGAATTTCAGCTAGCACAGCACGGATACTCCCAATAGCCTGTGAGTAAGGTAAGAGAAGTCCATCCACTATAGGCACAAACATATCCGACACATCTCCTTAAATTATTCCTTCAAAGTAAATAATTTACAATAAATAAAGAATAAATAAAAACTATTCAAATTATAGACTACCGATAACCATCATGCTTGGCTGCGCAGCGGAAAGATCGAAAAAGTGAACGACATGATCAAATGTTGCTAAACCAATACGTATAGCCGATTCTGGTGCTCCAACTTCTCTAAGATAATAAAAGATTAAATACAAATAAACAGCGGAATAAAATAAAATAAACCATACTTAGGTAGATTTTGAAGAACTCTTTCGAGATTGTTACATACAATATTCAGCATACCATTCTGAATAGCATTATATGAAACATCGATCATGAATATGAATGCTGGTTCCTTCGGTGGCAGGCCATTCTACAATATAAAATGCATGAAAATAAATTATTTAATAAAATAATCACATTTCTATAAAACAATGATTTGACCAACTTTTTTTGTCATTAAGATTACATTTACATATTTATTTATTTATACATAATTTAAGCACCTTACAGTATTGCTTCGTAGCAACAAATTCATATGCACCGAGAAATAGTTCAGGTCGGTGTTCGATGTCTGTCCGGCGTCCCATGTGATCCAAGTGAGCAAAATAAACGTCTTCAACTAGAATAAGTTATTGAAAACAATGCCCATAATTACAGAAATCGAGAAATATTCTTGATTAAACTTATTACATTATTACATGCCTGGAGTTGTTGCATGGCAAAAAGGGCATCTAAACCGTCGACCACCATCTTGGAATTCCATGAAAGGACACATATAAGCTTTACATCGCTGACACCGGACAGGACCACCAGGACCAAGATCAATTACAGGAAGGCGTTGCTGTAATGCAAATCTAGAGATGATTAAAAAGTACTTTGAAATTACATCCCAGTTCGATGTAATATGGATACTGAAAAATATAAAAGAAAAACTTAGTGAGCATGTGCTGACAAAAATGTATACCATATTTATGAGTATTAAACTAACTTCTTGTTCATGAAATGCGGCAAATGGTGAACATGCAACTGCAAAAGGTATCTGAGATGCCTTCAGTAGATCATTTGATGCTGGAGCCATATAAAGTGTTGATCGCATTAGTCTCGGATTGCAGTTACCTGATATGTATATATATAATACTATACCACTTAAATTAGGTAAACTATTTTTTAATTATTATAAAAACTACAATAACACACCTTGATCCTCAGCAATATAATCTGTAGAAACAAGTGGTGGAGAATTAGCATGTGGATATCCAGTAGGAAATTTACCTGACTGCGCGGTATCATCATCCATTACCTGCACCTAAACTAATAATTTTTTCAGTGATCCAAATTCTCGAATCCATTTTAAATGACAAATGCTCAGTTATTTATTCTTACTGCACTAGGCATCAAATTAGGATCAAGTCGTGATGGTTGACGCTGGGGCATTCCAGAAGTATTAGGATAACCAGGTGAGCCAGGATATGACGCAGAAAGCCCACTAGGTGGTTGAAGAAATCCTGGTGCTCCTCCAAACACATGTTGATTGGGTATTCCTTAAAAAAAATAAAACAAGGGATAGGTAACTATAATGTTACAAGAAAAAGCAAAAATTTAACATAACGAACCATGTTGACCCGATATCCCAGGCTGTTGAGAATTTTGTAACATGGAGCCCGTAGGTGGAATTGGCATTCCAGGCTGTTGGGGATTTTGTAACATGGAGCCCGTAGGTGGAATTGGCATTCCAGGCTG
>JAJAVP010000222.1:6921-40917 GCA_020740425.3 Heterorhabditis indica | reverse complement strand
AATTGGCATTCCAGGCTGTTGGGGATTTTGTAACATAGGACCCGAAGGTGGAATTGGCATTCCAGGCTGTTGGGGATTTTGTAACATAGGACCCGATGGTGGAATTGGCATTCCAGGCTGTTGGGGATTTTTTAACATGGACCCGGTAGGTGGAATTGGCATTCCATGCTGTTGAGAATTTTGCAACACAGGACCCGTAGGAGGAACCGGCATTCCAGGCTGTTGAGAATTTTGTAACATTGGCCCAGCAGGTGGAATTGGCATTCCAGGCTGTTGAGAATTTTGTAGCATGGGGCCTGCAGATATGGCTGGTATTCCAGGTTGTGAGTGATTATGTAGCATAGGCCCTGTATGTTGAACTGGCATTCCATGCTGTGGAAGATTTTTATGCATGGGCCCAGCAGGTGGAATTGGCATTCCTGGCTGATGAGAATTTTGCAACATGGACCCTGTAGAAGATACTGACATTCCAGCTTGAAAATGATTTTGTAACATAGGCCCCGTAGATGGGAATGGTACCCCAGCTTGCAGATGATTTTGTAACATTGGCCCAGCAGGTGGGACTGGCATTCCAGGCCGTTGAGGATTTTGTAACATAGGCCCTGCAGATGAAAATAGTAAATTATGGAATCACTCTAAAAATACAAGATTAGAGCAAAAATCACCACTAAATTTCTTACTAAAATGGATACTCAGTAGAATTAATATGCAAATAATTGTTAAATTAAATAAGTGCAGAAAATGAATATGAATAGTAAAAAAATGATCAATTTCTCTCTATCAACTTCTTACCGATAAATAATTCAATTTTTATTTTTAAATTGTAGTGTATGACAGTTATTTACGTATAAAAAGAACAAAAAAATAGAAATAGAAAGATCTTAAATTATTTGAGGAACATAAGGAGATCTGGCAAATATCCAAGTTCCATGTCACTAATTCAAAGTATTCGGTTTTATAGTTAATATCAGGGTAATCTCTTTAAGACTAATAACCAATAATATTATTTTTATCTCTGGTTCTCAGCGTTTATTACCTTCTCTAGTCGTTTACCAAGCCAGTATTCTGCGAATGGTTTTCTTTTTGTGAATGAGACGCGAAAGAATTGCAAATTCCTTTTTTGAACTATCTTTGTTTTATTTAGCTATTATTTAATTACCATTTGTGGTGAACGGAGTATTTAGTAACTTTAAAGAGGCATTGTCTTAATTTATCTTAGTTCTCATCAGTTATGGAAAAAAAGTTGAAAAAATTGCTAAACCAGTTTACCAGGGAAATGACATCTGCCCTCTCTTTTCATCTCAAGATTACGGCCTTGACAACCCACGTAAAACGCTGCTGATTCGTACCAACACCTAGTAATAATCAATTCATATTCAACTATCTGATTTCCCTACTATTAATCCCACAGTTACATGTTGCGCTGCATTGCTCATGTCTACCCGTTTTCATATTATTTATATTGTTATTGTGCAGGACTTTAATAAGTTTATTGAGTTACAAACGCTGCTAACACCTAGTTTTTAAATTTTGGCGTATTTCTTAAAATATTTATTGTACAGCACTTATTTGGTAGTATATTGTTATTATTATAATATCGTTTGCATTTTCTTTTCATGCCTAATATAGAGCTATCTTATGCTCAATATACACTCACTTACGCAGAATTATCAAGTTTCTTTTCTTACGATCTTTTAACAATAGAATAATAAACTGGTAAATTGTTATACAATTGATAAGTATGAGGTTATGAAGGTATTTCATTACTTTTGATACGTTAATTTATTCTCTGCAACTTAGAATACGTATAAATATCCCACATGGCGTAAGTCTGGCGTGATTTATGTTTGTTATTGGCCGTTTGGTCATGTATTGTGCCGACCTACTATTATGACATGTAAGCTTTCTAAACGAAAAATGCTACTACTTTATTAATCTCATAATTTTTGCAGTAATTTATGGAGAAGTAGAAGTAGTATTGTTCAAATTCTTATTACCATAATATGAGCACTAAATTGATAATTATTTACTTTATTTTTTATCATATTTACTCAGAAGCTCGACTTGATATTTTTCTTGCTCGTAAACTTCACTGAGAAAATTTCAGAAATTATATTATAGGGTCTCAAGATTTTCATTAAAAATATTTGACGCGAATAAGTTTTACGCCCAGTTATGAATATTAAAATGTCTTGTAGATTAACTAACTAGGTTCACTCATTTATGTTTAAAATGTAATTTCCTAAGTATATAGCTAACTTTGGTAATGGTTTTATGTATGCGTGTATTTCTTACACCTCTAGTCGTTTTTCTATCTACGGTATCTCTCCATTTGTAGGACAGTTTTGTGTGCGAAAGATTTCGCTCAAAAATCAAGTCCATTTTGTTCTCCACCTCTATTGTTTGCCTCTACTACATTGTTTTCCTTACTCGGTAAGCTCTAAATAGTGAAATGTTATGCCCATTGTTTGTGCTTCAAAATATAATTCATTTTCTTCAGCTCATTCTGCTTTCCGCAATAGAATGGTTGCCAAAATCTCAGTACAAGAAAAATACTGACAGGCACAATTGTTTGCCATAAGATTCACAAATGAAAGCGGAAGACAAGGAGAACGACCATAGGTCTAGTGCTCCACCAACTCCTAGCGACCCGAAGAAAATGTCGACGGCTAAACAAGAGAAAGCTATTATGCATGATTTTGAAGTTCATGTTAAAGGTATTTATTTAAAATAAAAACACATCTTATTTCCTTCTGTAGGTACCATTTTTAGATTCTTGTTCTTGCATATATATTTTAAAAAAAAACCACTTCTTGATGAATTACAATCACTGGAATGTATGGATTTTTTTTTCAATTATTACAGCTACGCAATCATAATTGCCTATTGCAAACTCTATAAACAGTTGTTATCCTTTAATCATTTAAAGGGTTATTCTAAATTGGCTTAGTTTAATCATCCTTAATTTAACCATATTTCTGCAAAATCATAAAAGCAAGGTGTGTATGTATACACGTGTAGTGTAAGAGAGATAGGCGGTGCTATTGAGATGTAATGTAATGCGCCTCACTTTTGTTGAGAGACTAAATCTCACTACCCATATTTCCCTGCTTTGCTAATGAGTCTCAAGCTGCCACTATGTGCTGTGCTCAATTTAGATCATCAGACCATACATATTCAAGGTCAGCTGATACACGAATAAGATTTTTGATGGGTTCATCTGTTGCTAATTTAAGAATAGCATTGTTTTTGGTGATAATGCATATATGCGATAAAGACGTATTTATGCGTGTGATACATCATTTGGAGTCGCGTATACATGCTCTTTTGTGATAACAAAAGGAAACCTTTAAAAAAACGGCATGTTTTAAGTTCTATATCGCAGTGGCTCTTTATATAGTTTGCATAATATGGGAAGAAGAACTTGTATTCATTGTGAAAATATAAATTTCAATTACAAGACACAGCTTGTCGGCAATAGATGAATAACACCTGCTTTGAAATTCATGAGTTATTTGGTGTTTGATGTGGAAATTGTCAGCTGTGCAGTGATCATAAACTATTGCTGCTGAGAAATACACTACTGCAGTTTTATGGTTCTTGTTATAAAAACAATTATTGTTTTGTCGGAAAACATTTTTAGAAATTCGAACGCAGTTAACTGAACAGATCAAATGTATTGGAGACAGGACTGAGACACAGATAGCTGTTCTACAAGAAGTAGATGATTTCTTCCGGAGGAGAGGAGAAGCGGAGGCGGAGTATTCCCGACAGCTAGAAAAATTGGCTAGGGGAATCATGCAGAGACATAAAGCTGAGAAATCTAGGTCAGAAATTGAATTTCGTATAGTTTTACTTACTATCTACTTGGATTTTTTTCACAGTGAATTGTTAAATATCTCAATTACTGTATAAAACCAGTGTTTTAGGAATTAATGTCTCCGAAAAAAGACGAATTTTATGCTTCTTATTTTCATATTATTAGCTGTAGCACTGAGTTTCTAAGGCGTTCCATGTTTATCCAACTATTGATTTCTAGGAAGGAAGTGGTTGAAAATATCAGTTTTATTATGTGGAATACGCAGCTTTTTTTGTTGTGTATTTTAGATATATTATTACTACCGAAACATTGGCTGCTATTTGGACTAAAGCGAAAGTGATTGTCTAGTTTATTGTATACGGATTTGGTGACTAGTGGGTAATCGTTCAAACCGGTCTCTATGTGAGTGTAGACCAACGTTTTGTTAGTGGATTATAGTATCAAGAAGAGTGCTTCCCAGAAACAATTTTACCGCTTTCTTAGTAGATGAATTTATGACCACTTTAGTTTAACCTGGAATCGAGATATAATAGGTGTCGAAGCATGAAGATTAGTTGAGGTAATAATTAAATTACAGAAGGGAAGCGTGGCCTCAACATGCGGCATGTTCGGCTTGGCAGCAACTTGTAGATGATACGAAAGAGGAAGCACATCAGAGACAAGTACGAGAAAACTTAGGTGGCTGTAGATTGTTTTAATTTCTTGTAATTTTTACATTAAAGGTTCTCGCCGACTTATATAGCAAGCAAATAACTGCAAGTATTAGCGCACGTTGTGATGATTTGAATAAAATTAGCAAGAAGGTAAATCTTTTTGAAACGTACTTCACATATCATTAATATTCAATCTCATTTATGACGTTCAGTGCCGGGAAATTGGTGTGTTGTCTCATAGTGAAATCAATAGAGTATTGACAGAGCTTCATACTGCGATGAAAACTTACCAGGTAGTTTACTTGAACCTTCTTTTTCCTTAATTTACTGTCGTAATGTAGTTTCCATAGTTTGCTTTCTAGCTTTGTTACTCTGAGTTGTCTGGAGTTGAGAGAAAACTACGATCAGCAGAAGACGAAAAGCGGCGTTACGAGGAAGCGAATCCCGGGAAAAGTGACGGAAGTAGGAAATATCGTAATCTATCAAAATATCTCAAAAAAGTGAGTTATACGGTTATTAAGGCTAAGGATGGTATTTGATCATGAACCTTAAAACCCACAGACTTGTAGTATTTTCCTTTTTAGCGAGAAGAAAAATATGAGGCTATACGATCTAAGTGTACTAAGGGCAGGAATGAGTATCTTATGTGTGTGAGAGCCGCAAATGCGGCCCTCCACAGGTATACCTATTATCTATGATTTTTAGGGTGAGGGGGTGTTTTCTCTGCATATATATCAAGACAAGTACTTTTGAAATATATTTCTACAGATTTTTCGCAGAAGATCTCAGTTATCTCATCGATTGCATGGATCTTGGAATGGATTATTGGACGCGATCATTATTAGGTAAGGTAAATAAATTGGGAAATATATTTAAATGACTGCTCTCCATGTCTAAATTGCATACGGTCACAGTTGGAATTTCTTTTCGCAGCTATAATACAGTAAAACAGTAGAATATTTCCATAGTGCATTTCACAATTATAGTCCACTTAATTTGCCGTTCTTACTCGGGACCCAGTATTTAAAATTTTTTACTTGGCCTTCCACCATTTCGTCAGGGTCATCTGGACTTATTTCGGCCAATTATCTCTTAGGCATTTTTCTAATGAGTCTCAACCTTTTGTTTGCGGTGGACTCTTGATATTTTGTTGTAGAATTTCGTTATGAAAATATCATACTACTATATTATCAAAAAGAAATGTTGTACTTTTTCAAGATAATATAGTGCATGAAATTCCCAAGTGGTGTTAAGATGGAATTTAATACTTTATTGTATCTCTGTAGTATAATTTTATATGGTTTAATTTATAATTAGTTATAAGTAGTGACATCACACCAATGATTTAGTAATACAATTTTTTTGCAGATCAAGTTGTCGAGGTACGTAAACGGTTAACACAACGTGAAATGGATGGTCTGGCTGAATTAGGCACGCTGCGGTCGGCTATCGACTCCAAAGCCGATAAGCAGAGGTTTTTTGAAAGCCACCATGCCACGTTCATGTTACCCAAGCAGTTTGAATTTCGGTATTTATGTTATGTTGATTTTATTATTAGCTTATGTGTTTCGCTCTTTTCTTTAAAATTTACTTTCAGACCACAATTAGGTGATTGTGTATGTGTTGTTTCGGCTGAAAAAGGACTTGCTGTGGAATTGGCGCAACGGCAGAAGCAAATCGAAAAGCGATTAGAAGGGCTCCGTTTTGAGAGTGATGAGGTTTTTTTTTAAATTTTTCCACCCACATAAATTTAAATACCTTTAAAATATATATAGGTTTGGAAAAGTTTGGATGCATCTGATCGTCAACTACAACAACTGTATACTGATGGAAAAGAAAAAGATGATCCAAATAAATGGAGACAGGATATTCTAGTTACATACCAATATTATCTTAAAGTGAGTATTTATTATGAACTCTGAAAAAGCAATATGGCGTTTATAAAATAAAAGTAAATGCTTAAAATCCTAATATTTGATTTAGAAATTTGAATATTTCCTTCTAAATGGGAACCTTATCGAGCGTCTAGAAGCAAGATGTCGCTCAATAGGGGAAGCATTAGCCCGAGAGGCAGGGTTAGCACGAATTGAATCTGTATCTCAACCAGAAGAGCGGTTACGAAGACGGCCAAAAAGGATTGGTGTTAGTGGGGATCTATCTAAACCACGTCCACGATTATTCGGTACGTTTTTAATGTGTACCTGTTGTATCTGTTGTTAATGTTTTACTATTTCTAGTTCGAAATTTTTGTGATTATTGTTATTTGTGTTTTGAATATGTTATGTTGAATTAATACCATTAGAAGAGATTATTAATAGAATTTTAGGAGGAAGTCTTGATGAATATGTGGAAATGACAGGCGAGCCAATTCCGATGCTTGTGGTATCAGCTGTTTCTTATCTCTCACGTTACTCGTTACGTAACCAAGGGCTCTTTAGGGTTAGCGGTTCCCAGTCAGAGATTAACAGGTTCAAAGATGCTTACGAAAGAGGTACATAGTATAACATCGGATGTACATATCTTTACATGTTTTAAATCACTGAATGATACTTTTAAAGGTGAAGATGCTTTCGCTGATCTTACTGATGGAAGTGAATCAAATTCGGTAGCTGGATTGTTAAAACTTTACCTTAGAGAGTTGCGAGAACCTATTTTTCCAATATTTTTGTTTGACCAGTTTACTGATTGCGCTAAAGCAGATTCGCCACAGGAATTTGTGCGTAAGGTGATTTTATTTTAAAGGTTAAATTACGATTAAGTTCTGTTTATTTTGTGTGGTAATAGTATTAATTTGTGTCGGAGACCAATACGACACAAATTTTGCAGGAATTATATATTTTTAAGTGTTTTAAAATATTTTCTGGTAATTATTATTCTTTTAAAATGTAATTCTAATGGTTATTTATGCTTAGACAAGTGACCTGATTACAAAGTTGCCTCTTTCACATATACTGCTGTTGCGTTTCCTATTCTCTTTTCTTTCGCATTTATGTGAGTTTGCCGATGAAAATATGATGGAACCACATAATATGGCAATATGTTTTGGACCAACACTACTACCTATCCCAGAAGGAAAAGATCAGGTATGTTCAAGTTAATTGATATAGAAATCGTTTATAGTAATCATTTCAAATTTTAGGTTTTTTACCACAATTTTGTGAATGAACTCGTGCGCAATCTCATTCTTCATGTCAACGAGGTTTTTCCGCACGATCTGCCAGGACCTAATTATAATAAATATGCCATTGCTGACGAGCCTGACCAGATGGGTTACATGGATGAAGGGTAATTCATGTTATACATTTTAAACTCCAAAATTCACTAAATTGTTTCACTTATAGTGATGGTTTATCTGAGGATGAGGATTGTCTGCGAAACGTTGGAGACCAGGCTCTGTTAAGTAGTACGTACGATATGTCAACAACGACAGAGATCGGACGTGATATGACATCATCCACCCTGCAAAGAAATACACCCGAAGAACCAAGCCAACCGCCAAGCATATCGTCTAGGTGAAATACTTTTTGTATTTTTAATAGTTAACTTAGAATTTTGTTTTAAACAAAGTACTAGATAGAAACATGCACTTATAAGTATTTAATAAATGTATAATTCCCATTAATGTGTTGGAAGATATAAATTGTAGGTCTTCTAATCGTTCTAATCTTGATTCAAACTTTCGCCGTATGTCAGAAGATATTCCCCTTGCTGTACGTACAGATATGTCACATCGTATTGCAAATGAATTGAATGCGAAGTTTGCTTCCCGGGATAAAATCGTTTCACCAGCTGTTAACAGGTTAGTTTTCTATTAAATTTCCTTTGATCGTTTATAAAAGTGAGCCGTATGTAGACTGAATTTTGATATTTTTAGGCAAACTCCAATTTGGGAACAGGAAAGACCATCTTCACATGGTTCATCCGCTCCATCATATGCTTCTTATTCTTCCATTCAGTCAACGTCACACTATAATCCAACTACAAATCAAGTATTATTCCCTCCAGGCGGTGGGAGATTACCCGTTATGACTTCGCTTAGGGATCAACTTCACCACTTTAGAAAAGAGTTAAACGGTCGCGAAGACAGCAAAGTATATCCTATGTTAGTGCTCATGATAATTTATGATATTTCGGTGTTATATATAGACTATTACCAAGCTCGATTGATCTTTGTATGCTAAGTTATTCTATTTAGATCTGAAAATGTATCGAAAACCAGTTTTCCCCACAGGATGTCACTCCAAGAAAATTTACTAGATGCTAGAGGGATTAGCGAAACTATGCGGTAAGTGTATATAATTATTTGAAAAACTTGATACCGTTAGTTATTTGGATTTCTTTAAGGAGCAGTGGTGGTTCCGAATATGTTAATTCGAGAGTAGGCGATTATACTATGAGAATGTCCACCTCTAATGGAGTCATGTCTACTGATGAATTAAATGACGAAGCGAAACGAATATTTAATGAACATGATAATATCAATACAATGAGGCATGGTTTTTGGTAGTTTTGTATATGTTATTACTTTTTACTTTATAGTTCTCTCCTTTCGTTTTCAGTTTTTGTATTTTAGAACTGATCAGCCCGACGTTGTAGCTTCAGCACGTAATTCTGTTCGTGCCCAAAGCGAATTACATCGTGGACGTGATGCTCATTCTCCTCCTCTAGATGAATTGAACGCTGTTCTTCAAGCATCTCAACTAGACTAAATCTTCGTGGCAGACGTAGATCAACATTACTTATGTCTTAGTAGTTTATAATTAATTCAATCTGTCCTATATAACGTAAATTGTTTTGTGTGTTAAATGATTTCTTGGTTTTTTTCATCATTTAGAGTTCTACCCATTTTGATTTTTAGTGTTCATTGTTGTGAAGCTAATTACGTATTCAAGAATCTGATATAATTTAAGGCTGTGGTGCTTTTATTTAAGTAGCCTTAGTACTCATATCTTCTATAAATCTGGGCATCACGATAAGGTTTTCCAACTGTCATTCCCGTGTTAAATATGATTCTCGCTTTTATCAGCAACTTTGAGTCTTGCCAGGGATTTCTCTTCTACTTTTCACTGGGTATGTTCCCATGATAACTCAATGCCAATATCCCAAATTAGTGTATATGTCCTATTAATAATTACTTTTATTTGTTCATACTAATTTTAACTGTGACCCTGCGGGTGCTTTCCTTTCAATTTCCACCTGTTGTTTCTACTGCCTAACTATCTCAGTTCTTTGCAATAGGTTCGGATGGTTTTTCAATGATTGATTCTGTCATCTTATTCTTAATGGATTTAAAGATTGATGTTAACTCACTATTTTTTTGTTTGCCTATAATGTATTGGGCATATTTGTATATTTATGTTTGTTGATTTCAACACTAATAGTGAATGTGGTTTTCTATATTGCAATTCTTTTGATGGGCATTTTATGTACATGTATTATACACCTTTACATATATTTGGGAAAATTTTGATCAGCATGTTTCGTCTGGTGCTCTGGTCTTACAGATGTAGTATTCTTCGGACTTCTAGGCAATGCTCTTCAATACCACTTCCAGTGGGTGATGCTCAGTATGAAATTCTATCCCAACGTACAAATCTAAGTAATTGGTACTTGTTAAAGCCTCTTTGTTAATCATAGGATAGTTCTCAACCTCCACAAGAACCACCAAAGGAAGCGTGCTGTGGTCAAGGATGCGCTAATTGCGTTTGGCTGGAATACGGAAATCAGCTGATAGATTACTACAGTTAGTCATTATGCACTTATTTACAAGCTCTAAACAATGTTTTTCACTGATCTAGCTCATTAAATAGCAGCTGTCAGTTAAAAGGACGGTGATTTAAAATTCATGTTACTTGAATTATACAATAAAAATGGAATATTAAATGTGTAGTATACGTGTATAATCAATGGTAGATTAGATAAGATATTGCGTATAAAAGGTAGCTATATTAATGTAAGTGTGAATTAATAAATAGCTCTCTCCTTGGGAGTAGTTCAACATCGTACACAACAAAATGAGCCTCATTTTGTCTAGAAAAACGATGCCATTTCTGTTGAAATATCCAATACTGTGATCCGAAATGTTTGAGATCTAAAAAACCAGTACCTTCAGAAGACTCGTCTTGGTAGTATTTCGTGTTCATTTTGACATTTTTTATCGACGAATACCAACGGATCTTTGCCATCTCCTCGTTGATGTTGGATTATATTGAGACCAGAAGCCTTCATCTTCATCGATCCCTTGTTATCTCGAAGACTTCTCTTCTTGGCAATTTTTGAACGCGATAAGTGTTCGCGGACCTGGGTCTTCCACTCCTGTGACGGTCCTCTACTGTGCCCAGCTCCTGGAATCGTTTCACGACCAGTGAACTGCCATTCTCAAGATCGAGCTTCTAAAAGCCCTTTCCTCTTTTCTTGTGGGTAATGGGTTTTTTCTTAGCATTTTTGCTACCTTATTTCCCTATTAAGCTATTCTTTATTTTAGTGACTTAGTTTGGTAGTATAATAATAATAATTTAAAGGTGATCTACGAAAAGAAGATATGTTGTTGGAAATTGAGAAGATGGTCACTAATCCTGTTGTGAGGGCATTTGTTGTGACAGAATTAAGGATGAAATGGAAGAACTCTTGACATTTGTATAACCTTCTATTTTGACCTAATCTATCTTCTAAGGTATATTTCCTAGAATAAATTGTTCGATGTCATATTCGTACTCTTGAAATAATTAGGATTCGAAATTCAACATCTTGGTATTGATTAATTTCAGATGATCTAGTCATACTGTGCAGTATAGTGGAATTGTTTACCACAAATATTGTTAGATTCCGTATATTATATATAAAGCTTGTCCTGAAAAGAATATTTGTACCACATATTTTGGATGAATATTTTAGTTCTTTCATAGCGTTCAAATGAATATGACGAATATGAAGTTAGAGCAGTTGAAGTAGATCTGTGAGAAGTTTTCAATCCCGTCATTAGCATGTTGAACTTGAGGTAACTAACATCGCATTTAGAAACGAAGCTCAACGTCCTCCGAAACGTTTACTAGTTCTCTGGGGATTCTCAACAATTACCGCTACAAATACAAGATTCTGAATTTCAAACTATACGTTACTGATGCCATGAATTAGTAGCATTTGTGGAGAGAGATAGAATCAATAGAACAAATGGTGTATGGGAAAATAAGGAAATACAGAGTGGAGGTGAAAATTACCATAAAAGAATTTTACTGATAGTGAAACATTATTAATAGTCGGGACTTTTAAAATTACATGAAGCAGATTGAAATATTAGTCATTTAGACATGAAGATGGGAGAAGTTTTAACGAAAGATTATTTTAGTTCCATTCAGAATTATTACTTCTTATACAAACACTAAAATTCCACATAGGAAATTCAATTAAATATAGTGCTGTAAGATAATTTCGAAGTGAAGATAATCTGTATAAAATCCCATAACATCTTGCTAGCCATAATTACACTGTATTGGAATTTGAGGATATCTGAAGCAAAACCTTCCAGTTAAGAAGTATTGGATTTACTTTGACTAACTACTTTTAAGTATTTTAGTCATGAGCATTTGTGATCAGTCATATGTATTTTCTATCTTTCATAGACTATCGTTACTATATTAGAGTACCAGTTGCTTATAATTGTTTTACTATAGATCACTACTCCTTCAGTTCACTGTCAAAATTAATCCTTATTATATTCAGATTTTCGATGCGTATACGTTTTTCCATATTTCAGCCAGACAAACAGAGCTATGGAAGCGATAAAAGATGTTCAGTGGAGAGAAACTACGTACTAGAAATACCCACGATCGCTTTCCATAGAAGTCTGCAAAAAAAGATTAATTGTTAACTCAGAAGACATTTTATTAACAGAATAGCTCTTAATATCGCAACGTATTCAATTTGTTAGTTGATAATTAATCTCACCAATAATTATTTCCGATACGCCTGCTTTCTCACTTTCAAATAAATTCATAAGAAAGATAGCGAGATTGGCCGTTAACAAGAAAGTAATCGCTTGCTTCCCCGGCTGCGTTTCTCGATCGAGAGTCCCAACCTTCACCCTGGCAGCCAGATAGATGAGAAACGTTTGTACTCCCACCTAAAGGTTTTATTTGGAAAACTTTTAGGTGAAATGTTCGTTAGATAACTGAATCTTAACAGTACCTACATTTCTGTAAAGATAGAAAAGGTATTTTATAAATATACTTAAAGTTCAAACAAAATAGAGTAAGTTTATAATGCAATTTAAAATTGTTAAGTAATTACGTAGGCTTAGGTTTCATTAATGTGGAAAGAACAGTAAATCTTTGAATTGGATAATTATTTAAAAAATCATATTTTCAACCTATTCCCAAAAAACCAATATTCTCATAGTTAGCATGCTGGCTGCTTTTAAGGAGTTTTTCAAAAAAGGCAGTTATTCAAAAATACAATTTTTAAAGCGTTTTTTTAATATATCTTAAAAAAGCTACTGCTTTAAGATATTTTATGTATTTTCAAAAAGAAGTTCGATTTCTAACCATACTTGTACTAGTCGGCATATATGAACGCATAGAAGAACGAATGTGAGTGGTTGCCATGCACCATCTCCAGTAAGTCCAACCAAACCGGCCACTGAGTAGATTAATTCTCCGATTAGTCCGACTGAGAGAAGAATTTGGTCAAGTAGTTCCTATATTACAATAAAATTTCAGTGCTTCAAACATCTACGGAAATTTAAAATTAAAAAATAAATAAATATCTATACAATAAAATTTTGTATAAACTTATGCTTAAAGATACTAACTTGATCTCTAGGGCCTTGTTTGCTTTTCTTGTTGAGATATTTAAGAGCACGCATTTGATAGATAGCTAGCACACATCCAATTGTGGAACCGATGTACTATAATTAATGAAGTCCGTTGTCTAAGGCAATTTAAAATGATTTTGAAAATTTCCACTAAATTCTAATACCTGGAAAATATCAGTGAAAGCGTAGACGAAAGCAGCATGTTTGCTCTTACCCAAAATAGAGTAACCGTAATAGACTACCATGGATGTAAACGTAGCTGCCAAAAAGGCAAGACCGAGGAAAAGACCTAAAATATACTTTTTAATGTTCACTGCTTGTTCCTATAATATATATAAAGATATTAGGTGTACGCAAGAGTTTTAGTTCTTTTTTTCAGCACTGGTAAAACTATTCAAAACTTAAATAAATTCCCGCCTTTTTGTCCATTTGTTGTGTTAGTCTTGTAGCTTCTGAAAAGTCATGTGTTGCGATTTAATGGTAAACAAATCCTCACAAAACAGTAGTGAACACAACGAGCCACCAAAAACTGCATATTCGCAACTGTATTCTCTGCGAATTCCAGCAAAGGAATAGTGCTGCTGAAGCATANAATCCATTCGCTCTATTCTTGGTGAGGATATTGTCTCCTACAACACTTGTAAATATTGGTTTCGACGTTTTAAAACAGGTGATTCTGGCGTCGGTGAGCGACAACGCCCTGGGATGCCACGAACGTTGAAGGCTGGTGCTCAGCAAGCATTTCTAAATGGAAATCCTTCGCAAATATAAAGGAAGTCGCGGAACAGCCGGAGTTGATCAAGCAATAATTTCGAGATGACAGCATGACATGGGAACGATTTTGAAACTCGAAAAGTGGGTAGCACATGAACTCTCCGAAAACAGCATCGGCCGCCGTCTTAACACATACATTTCGTTACTAGCCAGACAACGTAGAAAGGACTGCTTGTGGAAAAGTGTCATCGGCGACGAAAAATGGATCAGGCACGACAATCCTAAACGCACAAATTTTTGGGTAGACCTGGGCCAGCCAGTCATCAACGCCAACGGCATAGCCAAATAGCCGTGCCAAAAAAGTTCTTCTGTGCATCTGGTGGGATATGAAAGGCGCCATGTTTTACGAGCTCCTCTAACTGAGTGAAACGGTTATTGCCGAACACTACCGTCGTCAACTGACGAATCTGGCCGGTCTAATAGAACAGAAAAGACCATTTACTGGTCAAGGAAGTAGGAAGGTCATTTTGCTGCATGACAACGCTAGGCCGCATGTTGCTCTAAATTCTCAGCGGGTTGTTTTGAATCTAGGTTGGAAAGGTCTTCCACATGCGGTTTATTCACCCGACTTGATGTGTTCCGATTATCATTTATTCCGGTCGATGTAGAACTACTTAGTTGAATATCGTTTCGAGATGTGGCAGATATATGAAAATGGATAGTTGAATTCATTGCCTCGAAGCCGATATCATTCTTTTGCGAAGGAATCCGAAATTTATTCAAAAGAAGGCAGAAGGTCATAGAGAGCGAGGGAAAATATTTCGATGATTTAACTGTATTTTATATAGTATTGGAATAAATTCGATGTCTGGACAAAAAACAGCTAAGACTTTTGCAAACACCTAATACAATTCTTTATGTTTTCATTTAATTTTCTCACTTGGCCATCACGTACCAGTAGTTGTTTTAGAACAATCGACTCTTATCTGGTGCTTCCTTCGGACATAAGTTGATCCATGGTTGACTCTTCCTATGTTCCTCCAAACTATGTACATCACAGCTGCTGCTATGAGCGAGTATTCCACAATTGCAGTAAACATCACCTCAGATAGGCTTCCTGACAAAAAGCGTCTGACCATTAACTTGAAACTCACCCAAAAGAAACGCCTACACAGTAAAGTGGTTTCTCACATAATAAAAACTGTGTTTACCTAAAATGCACTCAGCCGCATGACAAGTTAGTGATATATCCCGATGCTCAAAGTCTTCTTCCGAAGAATCGCTCAATGAATCACTTCGATTACCAATCGACTTAAATACTTCTCTAAAAATAATATTTATGAACAAAATTTCAGCATTCATTTAAATACTATTGAAATATCGGTTTAACTAATACAAACCTACTTTATCTCTTTCTCCATCACCCCTTCTTCCATAAGCACATAACGGATCCAAGTCCAAAGATTTGCCGCTATTAAGTGCATCGTTCCGATGCGAGCCATCATGTGTGAACCAGTGATTGACAACTATAATTTCATTCGTAATTCTGTTTCTCTTGTCTTCTACCAAAAATTTTCAGTCATTTAATAGAATTGTCTACAACTAACCAATGATATGTGATTTGAGTAGTATCCGCATTTTTATTTATTGTAACTATTATTGTATTGTATACCACATGATATTGGTATGCAAATACTTCAAAGCAAATTTAATTGTCTTATTATATATACCTATTGATTAATTGAAAAATTCTTCAATTGCGAAGTATTGTTTCTTAGAATATTTCTGTAAGAAGTTATATTAAGTACTAGCCTTCCAGTTACAGAATATGAAATGCATCTGAGTGAAAATAAAGACTATAGCACATAAGTCGAGAGACGTCGACAGAGAAGAACAGCCCTGGTCAGCAGAACAGAGAAAAACCAAAAAGGCATAGTACACGACACCAATTACACCGAATACTGTAACACAGTATTGACAATAAGAAAAATGAACAGTACAGTATACCTGAATATTAATTACTGTAGGTAATAACGTTATAATGATACGTAGTAAAAAAACGCAATTGCTTACATAGTTGTGGTAAATTATCAATAGTATTTATTGTGAATATTCCCCAAATTTATATAATAAATGTGTTGCTATTATTAACAACTAATAATTTATTGGTTTTATTTAGTAAAATGAGAAGCTGACCAACACATCCCAGACGAAGAAATAAGCTACCAGCGGAAGGGCTGTTGTGGGTGACCTTTCTGATAGTAGCAGCAGCAGATGAGACTGAAGAGCTTTCAGAGACGGAAGAACAACAATAGAACATACGCTGAGAGAGAAAATTTATTCTTCCAGTATTTAATGAGATCGTGCAAAAACACTTACGATATATCGCATCCAGTAATAAATTAAAAGTTGTATTTTGTAGAACAGATTAAAATAAGTGCTATATAGATTCCTGCTTTCACTCACCCTCAAGTGCTCCATTGTAGAATACCAACGGGGATTTAGAAGGAGTACAACGTACATGTAAATGAAGAACAAAATTGAGATGCCGTACATATATATTCCAAAAATCTGAATAACTTATTTGGTTTAAGTAATTTTTTAATCAAAGCCGAATCATTTATAAAACCAACCAAATCTTTAGTGTTGATTTTTCTTTCGTCCTCTCCAGACAAAAGGTGAGATAATTCAAGTACCAAAGCAAAGATAGTAAGAAAGAGACAATAGAATGCAGTGAGAGCTGTCATCATAGAAGTCCTACAAAATAAAACATGATTAGTTCTTATATAGTTCATATCCATCATTCCTTTAACATTTTTGCCTACTTGGCCGCCTTATTGTGAATCCACATGTCTTCAGCACTAGTTTGTTCTAGCCCCTCACTATTGCTTTCTATGGAAAATGCAGAGTTCTGTCGAGATAGTTTCCCATTTTTCTCCTCCTCTCCACAAACATCATTTATTCCCGAGAGGTCGACACGCTGAAAGAAATTAATTTAGCTTCAATGGCAAAATTCAAGACTCATTAATATTTAGAGAATTTAGTATAAGATACCTAACTAAAAATTACTTTTTAAAACTCAATTTTACAGAAAAAATTCAATATTTCTAGGTGTATGATAGTTAAATTAAAAAGAAACTACGTGCATCTAACCGATTGTAAACGGGCTGAAGTCATTTTGTGTCTATAGTCGTCTTCGAGGCAGGTTTCCTCAACTACTGCTTCGTTATTTATTCTAAAATAAAGATTTCTTTTAAAAATATTCTTGTTTTATTATCACTAAAAATATTTGGCCTTGCTTTCAGGCTTTATTTGCTAGAGTATGATTGTCAAATTTATAAAAAAAAGCAAGCTAAAGAATTAATTGGAAATATTAAAATAATTAAGTGAAGGCTTAAAGTCCAGAAGTGACTTAAGTACAATATCTTAATAAGCATCGTGTCATATATCTTATTGGTCTAAAACAGGATGTCTTTTCCCAAATATTATCTCCAAATACTTTAGAATTTCTGGTTTGTTTGTCTTTGAGGTTTATAAATTTCTTCTTTTAAATTCTATTAATACTGAGATTGAATGTGGACGCAACTAAGGGAGTCTTATATTTAATGTAGAGAACCAATTATAATCTAAATCTACTACATGTATTAAATAAATAGCGACTTGAAATTTGAATCCTTTAGCCACGTCTTAATGAAGTCAGTTGTGACAGATGTATCGTAAGTAGAGTGTCGCCTCGAAAAAGAAAAATGTCGTTGCTGCCTAGGAAGTACCGGCTGGCCAGTGAACTCCGAGAAACACCGTACTAAAGGACGAGATAGTTCTGAAATAAAAAAAACAACAGCAATTTGTTATTGAAAAAGCTGAGAAAACGTTTGTTGGCTCTAATTTTCACATGAAATTGAGGTGAAAATTTTAAATTTAATATTGCAGCAAAGTTTATTTATACATATTAATCTCAATTGTTTTCGAAAAGAACGTTTATAGAAGATAGAAACATAAGTTTGCACAAATAGGCTCTATAACAGCTGACACTTCAAAGGTACCGCTAGTACTATGAATATTCTGTTGGTTAACGATTAGATAAAGAAAAGAAATGACTCAAAAAGTAAGAAGAAATTATAGGGTGTTTTAATTTAAATATATGTTATAATTTGATCTTTGCCCTACTGTGAAAGCGGTCTTGGTGCTGTATTTAGAGGATATTTGGCGATCACCGTTGGTAGGGAATTTGATTTGTTGAATACTACTGTTTTTTGCATTGACTTGTTCAAACAAATACGAGGCGTTATATAGGCATTAACTTCAAACTAGAAGCCTCTCTTTCACTTTGCGAGTATGAAGTTTTCTGAACAGTTGTGGCCAAATGAGAAGTAAATATGAAAATATGACAGATAAGATGTAAAATTAGGAGACCTAAATGTTTCTTCCCGGACGTGCTAAATATATTTACAGAGATAAAATCATATAGCAGAATCAAACAAGTAACCAAAATTAACGGGGTAAAGTATAGAAGGAAGCTAGTGAAGAGCGTTGTGAAATCAGATAGTTGAGCACGCTTTGTTCTGGTCATACACATTTCGCTGACCACGAGAGACAACAAAAGCGAGTCGAATTCGGACCATGAAGAGGCCAGTCCCACAGTACATAGAACTTGTAGAAGGCATGAATTTTCAGTTAATTTATTTAGTTAAATATTAGTAGAAAGAACTATTTATTATAATCTAAATGACTCATATTCATCTACAGACTACAATATTCTACAATTGGTGAAACAGAAACGCTATCTAGATTATATAGGGGTAGAACAGTACCAAAGTAAGCTTATGTTGACTGGGAAAATCGAGGAAGTGGGGAATTTTTCTTCGAAAGAACTAAGACTACAGTTAGATAGTGATTATAAAGATTCATATTGTCAGGTGTGAACCGTGAGTTGAGTGTCTGTCGAATGCGTGTCAGATCAGCGCTAATCAAAGAAAACAAATATACGTACGGGACTATTGAGAGATAGCCCTAAACGCAAAATTACTGTAACCAGGTGTCAGACACATTACGATGGTTTAAAATATTCACTTTTTTTTTCATATAAATCTTATTAGTTTGATTTAGAAAACTAAATTTTTTATTACAATGCACTCACTGCTTTCGTCCCTACTGAAGTTATCGTCTATTTCTTCTAGTTCCAGGCATCTTACCTTTCCGATAAAGGAGTTGGGCTTCGCAGTTGGCTTGATATTTACTAAAATTCTCTGAACAAAAATTCATTAATATTCCAAGTAAACTAATAGAATATTATACTAATATTTGAGTACCTTGAGGTCCTCCATTGATCGCGATTTGATCTCCTCTGAACTACTAGTGTTCTCCATTAGCAAACGGTGAAATAATAAGACTCAATAGAAATAGTAGATATGGTAATTGTCGGTTGCTAAAATTGTCTGACTTCGCACTCTTTTGGTAACTCCATTATTGAATAACGAAAAAGAAAGTGTGTATTTAGACTAACACATGTTTTCCTTCTCTACCTCAGTAATCATTTTTGGTGAAAAATGTATGTTTATATGAACTAGTGAGGCAGCAATTCTTTTGGAGAAGAATTATAGGTGACACTCAAAATTAAAAACAACCGACGGCAAATTCTTCACCAAGAAATACTAACAATAAGCAAAAAAAGGTTTATTCGTTGCTTGTTTATTTTATGGATTAGAGTTTCTTCCTATTTTTTCACATTGCTAAATCTTTAATGATTGCAACTTTTATCTTAACAAATACAATTAGGATATTAATTGGGAGGTGTGAGTAATCACTCTTTCTAGAGCTTTCTGCTGCTTTAGTTGTTGACTTTTTTCGCCATACAGTTAGTTTCGTACTATGGTCATTGTCATTTTTTGTGTAGTTAATGATTAGTCTTTTAAGGGATTATGTAAAATTTAGAAACAAAACATTATCTAATTTATATAGCAAATTCTTGCACCGAAAATTTAAGGAGGCAGAATAAACGTGGTCTTGAAGTGAGACGACCAGAATACGTTTGAAAACAAAATGTTGCACAGGGTGACTCAGATAGACACATTTCGAACAGTTCAGAATCACATGAACAATTGTCCAGGAAATATTTTGGTAGGGGTGTTACGAAGGCGTTCGCCATAGGAAGGGAATGACTGCTTATCATCAAAGCAATAGTGTTTAGAGGAAAACTAGACATTTAAGTGTGAAACTAGTGGTGAAGAGAAGACTGAAAGATAAATAAATTCATAGAATGCAATAAGCAAGAAATTAATTCTGCTAATTGCATGGCGAAAAATAGAAAATTCAGATGTACACATGAGAACAACAAATAGCGTTCATCATGCCACTTTTCTGCTAAAAGTGTGCGTTGAAGATTATCGCTTACCTAATGCAATATTTTTTCAGAATTCATGAATAATCGGATATTTACTAAACTACTAGTGATAAAATAAGTAAACTATCGTGAAAATCTAATATATAGCGCATTAGCAAGAAAGAAATATTTCTACAAATGTAAAGAAAGAACTGAATTTAATAAATAATATTGCTACAAAAAGCCATAGCCAATGAGATCATTGCAAATTGGCGCGTCATATTTGCAAATGATACTTAGTAAATAAACCTTCTGGCACTTTAAATCGAGATTAAATACCGTTCAGCTCAAACAATTTGCCGCTAAGCGTTGATGGGTGACTTATTCGCATTAATCAATTGTCATACGTTTCCACTCATTTGAATCGTATTCCTTCTCAAATAATTGACAAATAAATAAATAAAATAAATTATCTCAGGAGTCTTTGCAAATTACCGCCGAAACTAACTGCATGTTAGGGTTCACTTTAACGGCGATGATCGTCTCATACAGAAACTAGAACAATTGTTAGCCCCATGTTCTACTAAGAAATATCATTTGTCCAGATAATTTGAACACATGAGGCTGAAATGTTTGTATTTCACTTTATATCCAAGGGTTCCTTTGGCTTTGTCCTATTAACATTTCGCAATACTCATATAACCTAGAACAAGTTCAGAAACTTAAAGGATATTAGAACTAGATCCAAATAAGAACCACCAAATTTATGACCAACAAATGGATGAATCTTCACCACTTCGTCTTGAAGGCTAATACATTTTCTACATTAGACAAAATGAACATCTGTTATACCTATTTTATGTTAGTGGTGTATTAGTTATATAACAGATATTGCATGAACAACTCTGAAGCCATCCAGATGTGAAAATCTAAATATCTTTAATAGGTCGGCACAATTGTTTCCTTTTATTCACACTTTACAGTCATTTAGCTATGAGCATAGCAGCACAGAATTGTACTGGCTTCTCTGACCAACTGGAACACAGATTTTAGGAAGGAATAGTGTAAATTTAATGTTATAGTGTCATAAACAGTTAATTACACTTCCGATTTATGCACAGCTCATTTCCTTGAACAATTATCCAATATTTCTATCCTTCATACCTTTGATTGCACTTAGGTGGATCATAGAGTATAAAAACAAGATATAATTTCCTCTTTTGTCTTAATAGACTTTAACTCGGTAGAGTATTTAAGTCCCTAGTGGAAACTCAGTCTTAGTAGTTTATCAATTTTATTCCATTAAAGAGTTATTTGTAAGATAATGAACTAATAACGTAAATTCAACGACTTCTAAGACAGTATTTCACACGGAAAGAAACAAAGCTTGGAAATCAAAACTTAAAGATGAAATATTTGTAAACAAAATTCTCGTACATAAGTTAATGACAGTTTACATCTAAAAACTCTAGAATGTAAAATCATTTTTACAATGGTTTTCTTGAAGAAGTATGTTATATTGAAATATTGTCGAATTCGCTGAAAATCAGGCTCCTTAGTTTAAGGGCTGTTGTCCCTTTGAATAACGGTTTGCATTTGGAACAATTTTCTAATTTTAAAAACTTTTAGCTTGACATATTTAATGCGTTTTATATTTTAGTAGCATTAAATGACTATATTCGATCAAGCCAACAATAATCTGAAAGTAGCTATCTATCTGATCAGGATTTGGTAGATAAAACTAATAAAACAGATGTATTATTAAACGACTAATTGCTAATCACATATATAAATTTATTTGGTATTGTTAATAATTTCAGTGAAATTGAAGTACTGGGCAAAAACACTCCCATCATGTACTTTTGTATTGCAAAATAAGAGTTAAATGTAACTCCATATAGTACGACGGGAGACTATTAGTGTCTAGTTTTCTAGCCAAGATTCTGCGCGCCGATTAAAAATGTATCAAAACATAACAATTACGTATTAGTATTACATTTAACCAGTCTTAATATTACTTTAAGGTGCCATCGGTAGCATTTGTTGGGCTTATAGGTAGTGATGTAAGCCTCTATAAATCTACTAATTGCTTTAAAACATGATAGCTACTAAAGAGGATTTTAGGTAAAATAAGTCATATAAATGATTGAATTCATACAACACGAACTTTGAGATTTCCTTTCAATGACATTTAGTTACTACATCCACTAAATATGCAGTATTTAGAAGCCAACTAAACACGCCCACTTTACTATGCCCCTTCACAACATCTACCTACATTTGTGTGAATTTTGAAGTAATTACTTCCCGCTCTAAATTGACCGATCCACATGGTCCTATAATGGTTGAGTCTGACTTTCAGAGGTTTTTTAAATTCCAGGCTAGCCATAATCACTGTTACAGTTCTTTATTAACTCAGAATAGTTAAATTCCTATTTGGCAACACTTAAACATCTCAATACATTTCTCTTCAACCATTTCTCTTACTTTCGTTCATTTCTTACATTTACTACTAGATGAATATAAAAATATCTCTCGTTTTTAATGTTTCTTAACTTCCTTGCTAACTAATGTGATATAGTCCACGTGATGCACGCATGCAGACCTGTGGTTACGCCTCGTCCTTGTTAATTCAAGCCCCGGATTATTTGTCCTGCTTGTCCCATCAATGGACCCTAACCATTCCATATTGCATATTCTTTCCAATCTGCTTTATTTCTTGTCTTTGCTTCATGTGGTTAAGTGTGACGGCTTATGTTAGTTTAATATATGCGCATTTTTACTACAAATAATAATTAATACTGTATTAGATTAGAATTGGTTAAAAATTTTATGTATTTTATTTTTAGGGCCGTCTTATCTTTATGGTAGCTATTTTTTCTTTACATATTTGTTTTTGCACTGAGAACATAGTCTGCTCCATTAACACTCAATCAAACAGCATACCGGCCTAGAAAAATACCTTTACTCCTTCCCACTTTTGTTCTCTAGGAGCAATTTATCAAAACAATATTGCAATTTTTCTCTATTTCTTCTACCACATTTTCACGTGATTGAGCGATTATATAAAATTAATGCTATATTACAAGGACTATGGAAGCTTGTTTAATCATTTTTACTGAATACTTAAATTATTAAAGAGTTATAAAGAAAAACGTAATTGAATTTTGAAATTAGAATGTGGACCATATTATTGTTCTACTCATGATTTCTGATTAATGGTTCTAATACTTGATAACATTTATTGCGAACACCAGAGGAGCAAAGGGGTGGGAATTGATAGTGTACTTGTGGTAATACAAGAATGGTGGACAGGTTTCTTTTCATAGTGCACTTTTTGATGCACTACATGGTCGATGCGGTATTAAAACTTGCATTTATACCATCATTCTATTTCAGAGTGCAATTTTAATTTACAGAAAGTACTTGTTTGCAATGTTGTATGTGTTTAACGAGTAAATAATGAATTTGCACGCAGTCACTGGTTAGTTGTCAAATACTAATGACGGTTATTTTTAGCAGATTTTGTCTATTCTACTATTACCCCATTATCCTTATATTTTGGCACGCGTAACCCATATCATAAATGGACATTCGGGTCATTTTAAGCGCCAAACCGTGTTTTCCGTTGCAAACCAGTGCTAATCATTCTATCTATCCCCTGAACAACATTATACGATTCTAAGGATCTCGTGACGTTAATTCTCTTCGGAATTTAGTCATTAGTGCAAATGTTAGTGTAATTGCATTTTTTTATATCGATGAACTTTCTCATCCAATTTTTAAGCTCTGCAGTTTATATGATAGTGGATTTCAAAATAAATTACAAATACAGTGATTAGTTTTAATTTTAATATGAAACGGTTTTTCGTAGGCTACACAAGAAGTCATTAATGTTCCTATTGAAGCTTCTTTCATTCAGTTCTTTTAACGCTTTGCTCGGCGAAAACCTGACTGCGGAAGTGCTTATTCATCAATAGTAATCTATACCATATACGTCTGTAAATCCTTACATGTTGCTGGAGATATTGTTATTGGGAATCAAAATTTGTTTATTTCAGTGACTAGATCTGCCAGTAAAATCAGTAAAGAGTAACTTTTATCTGATTATGACATTATTACTTCATTGCTATGCGTTATTTTTCCTCTCTATTGCCTTTTTCTAACCCTCTTCATCGATCCGGTCCCGTCTCCCTGCGTCCCTGCGTCGCCTCCTCTGGTTTCTCTGTAATCTAGGCTTGCCGGCTGTACTTCTAATTCTACGTTTTTCAGCGCTGGGGAGCACACGCATCGTATGAATGCTAGACAACAAGAATTTCGTTTGGTAGGTATATGCTTTGATGAAACCATTATATATTGCTCAAAACATCTTTGTAAGTTTCTGATCATGGTGGAGTGAAATTTTGTTGTGGTATAAGTCTACTAAATCGGGGTTTTATAAACCACTTTTACACTCTCGAACTTTGCCTTTCAAATTTATAAATTTCAGAGCCTGGAATTGCGTCAAGTAAACGATGCAGTTTCCTGCATATTTCACTCGTTAATGACACATAGAAGTGTCGCCAAGGTCAATTGTTTTACATTTATTTATTTATGTTCTAATAGGTCCATGTTTTAAATCGATCGTTTTTTCCTAATCGTAATCTTGTATTACGTTTTCCTCGTGACCTGTTGTCCATGTGAATTATCATCTTGTAGGTTATCATACTTAGATGTGCGTTTATTATCAAAGTATATTTGTTCAATAACTAAACTGATCTTCCTATTACTTATTTTCAAACTGGTGGGCACAGTTCACTTTATTAGTCTGTTTTGTATTTAATAGAATAAGTTTTAGTTTGATTACAAAGGCGAGTCCAACTACTCACTCGGCTGTCTTGGTATCAAAGAGGTGGAATGTGATACTATTGATTTAACCTACGTGGGTTTTTATACATTATTACTTTTCATACGAGTCTTAAAGGCTATCGCCTAATTATCTAATAGCATTTTATGGTGTACAGAATCTCGAGTGAGAGATTTAATTCTATGTGCAAGCTTTTTTTTAAACTAATTATGTATAGGGCATGCTCTGCAGTAGCAGCAGGTTGCAGTTGTTGTTGTCTTTCCTTGTACCACTAACATTTCGAATGGCCTAGTCTCGGTAGTTCTGGGAGTGTACTCGACTCAAATAGCGGTCGCGAGGAGAGATAGTGTGTGGCGCGTAGAGTGCACAAGCGTCGCCTTGTCTATAGTCAGCTGATCACCAGCAAATGTGCGACGCCATGCCGTTGTCTGTTACATATGAACGGCATCAAGCGTCTGAACGTGAAATAGTTTCCTCTGCCTCTAGGAAGTTAAACTGTGTTATGTCTGGCACAAAACTTCCTACTATAATGACGTCAAATTAGTTTTTTTTTCAGAAATAAAAATATTTTTATTAAGGCGCATATTTCTAAAGATATATTTTAATAAATACTTATTTGGGATAAACAGTTCCTACTTAGGCGTAGAAGTGGGAAAAGTGATGTGGTCGTTTAGTGAACGATGTTCACAAAAAATCATTGTTAACATGTATCAAAGTTTTTATTTAGATATTAACCGTTATCAGATATATTGCCATGGAGTTAGAGAAGTACAAATTTTATGAAAATAACTAGACTTAGCGTAACACTATAAGCGATAGAAAACTTGAAAAGTATAGATAGCCATAAGTGTAAGTGAGATTTATACGACGAAATTCTTTGTTTTTCGAAAGTGGACTGTCGATGTTACACTGTGCTTATATCTAATGTATTATAACAGATGCCTTGAGCGATAAATGGCGTTGTTAAAATGACAGAAATGAAACCTGAATTGCGCGTAGTGTATGCTCTTGACCTTGGAGCTGAACACAGTTGAATACTCAATAGTTTGTTATTAGGTATCAAGCATTTATAACTGATGTATGTGGGCTATTTTTTTAAGAGGGAAGAAGACAAATGATTAAAATAAGTATTGAAATTTCATTAGCGTTTACGTCAAAATCATCTAAACTTGTTTTTTTTTTAAATCCTGGTATTTTTGTATCTAGCACGCGTATTTTGAGACTGGCCAATACTCAGTATGATATTTCTATGTAAACAGCTCTGTTTATTTGTTCGGTTTCCACTGAGACTGAGTGCTGTTTTTATATGATTGACTGAGTTACCATTGCCAGAGAAGATAACGTAACTTATTCTAAACGAATATGTGACTAGAATTATGGTACTAAATGGTCGTTTGTTTTATTGTAAAACTGTTTAGTGGGTGATTTAGCGTTTGAAAGTGGCAGCTGCACTTTTAATGCTTTGAAATAATATATATCATTGATAAGGAAGAAGCCCATCTATTGATATGAAATTTACATGCTTACCACTGCAGAATTAAGAATTTCTATATAACAATTTCATGCAAAATTTTAATTTGTTTGGTAATCAACATTTTGAGAACAGTATTGTGATGGTAGGTAGTGTGGAGTTGTTTCTAATATTATAGTTTCTAGCTGCATTATAACTAGTAGAAATTGCTTAACGCATGTAAAGCATATTTTGAGCTGACACCTAAAACTATCATAACAGTTTACAAAAGGCTCTGTTATGCAAATAATCTAAAAGCAACAATAAGTATTATCAAAAATCTTATTCTTGTCTACACTTGATACCAAAAAACATTCAGTTTTCTTTAGGTTCTGGGTTAGTGAAAAGTCCATCTAACCTATTTCTTTAATCGCGTGATCCTTAGAATAGTACCTGCTACATTTATGTTTAATTTTTAAAAACTAGATTGGCAACTTTGCCATATTTTCTAGGTACGAATCAATAGTGATGAATTAGCATGTCATTTGGCGGAAGAAGTACAGGCTTTTCGTGATGACATAGAACAGGCAACTCGTAGTACTCTGAGGCGAACACCGCTTAGTAGTCCTAGCCCAACTGAATCAGCTAGTAAGTTACTTAATCATATTAAATATAAGAACCAAATTAATATTTGTAATATTTTTGCAATATTTTTGTTATTTTTCCTCCATTATAACTAATTTTTATGAATACCTGATATTTAGAACACTGTATTTCAGTTCCTTTGTTGTGTGCACAGATTAGTTTGGAGTTCTATCAGAAGCGTAGACGTCAATGGCCTCTAGCTGATGACAGTGTGTCTTGGGAAAAGTGGATGCTTTGTTTAGATATCTTCAAAGTCAACTCATACGGTACGGTGGTAGCATTGTATATTTACTTATGTTGTATATAATGCTAGTTTTCTCTCGTTTTAGATGACTTAGCACGGATGCGTGTGTCAGTAGCCGAGTCGGTAGGAGAAATCGTGCTCTCGCTTTGTTCGGCTATAAATCGACAACAATATTTGCCAAAGATGCCTGTACGAGCTGAACTAAATAATGTGTTCGATTCGCACTTTTCTGACTGCCAGCCTTATTTATTCAAGGTTACAAGGATGCCCACTACTACATGTATGTTTATTTTTAAAAAATTATTCTTGTGTTTTTAAATTTCCTTTTATCAAACTTGTTTAGCGGTCGTTCAACAATCTGGCTTTTCAACAGTGAGGCGACTAATTAAAGACTTCACTCTTTGAGCGACAACAGACTTTATCATACCTTGTACGGTTCAATAATAAGACTCAGTTATCAACTTAATGGTTTAGTTTACGGGGTATTCTATTCCCGATCAAATATGCTTTGAAATTTCAAGCTGGTAGATGGTAGTCTTTCTTTTCAGAGCTTTGTTTAATCTTTGATACCACTTTTTATTCATATTCTGTAAATTGAAGGTATTCTGGATACACAATTTTGGATTAAATTTCATGAATTTCACCTTATCATGTCTCGAAAATATGATGAACTTGTTTTGAAAATTTCCAATATGCTTAATGGTGGTTAAACGCTTTTGCTTATTTTTATGTGTACCTAGGTGGTGTGTATTGAATTTGTCTGTTGTAAAAATAGTGTATATATACTGTCAGTGATAGATGGTCATCATTGAACCTCAGTGTTTCTGCTCTATTAATAGCCTCTGTTTTTAATTGTTGTGATGAATATTATACTGTTTTAGCCTTTGAAATTTTGCCTGCCCGCGTTAGCTCTCATTTTTGAATTATTTAATTTTATCTGTTGTATCACTCCACATTTCATCTAGATTCAGGAGATGTTTTGTATATTGAAGTGTGGACGTGATGTCGATTTTCTGTCTCGCTGTTGGATATATCTCAGTCACATGTTATGTTGTGTATACTTTGTGATTATGCTCATTTATAATAAAATATGAAGTAATGATTGGAGTCTACGAAACAGTTTAGTCTGTCGGATATCATTCCTTGTAATTTATTTATAGGACTTGTTTATGACCATAAAGTATTTAAATGAGCGGGTATTCAACCATTTATTAGTGTGAATCCATTAAATATAGGAGTTCTAGAAGGATTGTTAGATGTCACAATTATCATCGACTTTGGTGTGTCGCCCATCTTCATCCGGCACAGTCCTGGTGGTAGCTAGCTATCACATGGATATTGCTAAATCATCGTATGCGGAGGATATTGAGCCTCCGTCAGATTATGAAGTATGCCGTCTTATACAACAGAGAGTGCGTATACACTATAACAATAGGGGCAAGATTGAACTAGACAGGTACTTATTACTTTCTTTAACAAAAAGATCTAGTCTTTGAATAATTTACCTTCTGCAGTAATATGCTTTATATGTAGGTATTTTAAGTTTGTTACAGTTCTTAGGCTTATTAAAATTTAACTGATAAAACTTGTTGAAGCGAAAAGTAGTTCAGTATACTACTGTTTAATTTTAATTCCAAATTTTCAGGTTTATTGTATATTACTTTGTTTACGTTGACGAACCTTGCCCACTCATCTACGTTTGTATCGCAGAGTCTGCGCGATCTTTTGATTCCGCACAAGAATATTTGTCAAAATTTCAGGCTGGTCTTTTACTGAATAATAACATTTTTAAAGTTATGAATTTATTTGTTTATAGTACACATAATTTGTTTATAGAATGCTCTTATGAGCCAAGCTCAACTGTTAATACTACTTCCATTGTCGGATGAGATAGAGCTACAGCCACACATAGAACCAATTATAATTTCCTTGATGGCAAGTCACTGTTTTTATTTTCTTTAACATGTACACACAAATTACGTTACATATAAATATGACCAGTGATTATTTGCTTTACAAATGCTAGCTACTAGGGTTTTTCGACCCTAATAATACATTTGATGGATCCTATGTTTTATTCTTATAATTTAAACAGTACCATCATTATAGTTTTTTTGTGAATTAAGAAATTTAAATTTTGCCTATTAATGAGAAAAATGTACTCTTAGTGTTCTTCCGTCCTACTGTAGCTTATGTTAGACAAATCGATAATATAAATCCTTTATGAATCACTCCTCATTTTATGTTCGCATACAAGGATGGGTCGTCGTTTCACAAAATACTCGCTATCAGTAGGAATTTTCTTGATGATACCGTGACTATTGATCGATCATCTGCAGTTAGTGGGACATGTTTAGAGTGCTAATTAAGTATATGCTGTTCGTGTTTACCTCTATTTCATCTGAGCCTATAACTTTTGCAATCCTTACAGTAATGAGCCTACGCTATCTATCTGTCCAGTTATACTTACTACGTACCTTATCTTCGTTGTATTAAGCCGCATTGAAAAAGTGCAATATTTATAAATTAAATATTAGCACAAGTATATAAATATTTACATGTCACTCAACGGTTATCTTGATATATGACGCTAGGTTTAGTGGTATAGTATTTTAACTAATAATTTAAATTTTTCAAAAATTTTATTCTCTTGCACTAACCGGTTTTGCTAATTCCATCTTCCGGTGCCGTTCCGTGTACATTAACTATCTCACTATTTGCCGTTACGTTTTCGTTGCCTGGACGAGACACTTCGGTCGACAAGTTTGATATTGATGATGTATGCGGTTAACATTATTTCAATGAAATAGTTTTTGGTGATAATTCGAAAGTTTTCAAAGTTCTGAATATCTTCATCTATGGTAAAATTGTATTAAGGATACCTTAAATTTGTGGAATTACGTTATTTCTGTGATTTAAAAGTTATTAGAAGTTTTATTTATTGCTTTTTGGGTTTTTTTTAAGTTCCTGCTGTTCATTATTATTATTCATAGCATATTTCCTGGTTTTTAGGGGTGCCGCTAGTATTTTCTATTTGGCCATGAATAGAAATGCTGTATTCGATTTGTAATACAGACTTGATATACAGTTTAAATATATTTTTTGTTATTTTGCTTCGATAAACGTTGAAATGGAAGCATAACCTAAGTACAGACGTTGCTTCTAGCCTTAGAATAATTCTATAGGTTTCTATATTATAGAATTTTACTATTAAATGCTGATATTTAAAAACTTTGGATATTCAAACTGTATTTAAAATGCCTTTTGCACTCATTCTAGTTGTCTTTCTATTCTTGGCTGTGTATTGTTGCTTATGTTTGCTGTTTTCGTACTCACATTCTCTATAGTACTTGAACCTAGATGAGTGAAAATGATGTCGAAGAGTCAGAAAAATCTGCTTCGACATTTGTTAGAGTTGGAGCTGTCGAACATCAGTGTGCCAGTTTATATTTGTTATTTCAGTATCTATAGGAGTGTCTTGTTGCTACTAAGCTTTTGGTACTGGTAACGGTATATCTAGTTAGCAATTTATTTTGAGTTTAAATACTAATATATATATATATATATGTATATAATATTTGTATTTCTTTACCCTGCAAATGTTATTCAGTGAAGTTAATTTGAAGAAGGAATAATTTCATCCGCAGATGTCTTTTTTTTTAGAGTCGAAAGACGTATTTCTGCCTTTTGTTTTTATTCGCGGCGACTATTGTGCTTAAGTCACACTCTCCCAGCAGTGAACAACGTCATATCGTTAAAGCATTTTTCCATCTCTTGTTTGCCATCTTACATTGCAGTCATGTGCTTATCATTTCTGATCATTAACAAATGTCTATGGTATAACTATGATCCTTGCTTAATATTTTGACATTTTAAAGATATTTTATACAAATCTGTTACTTAAGAGGAGCCTATTTAATATTTTTTATGAATTTAGATGGTGGAAAACTCGCATCAATCAATGCAGGATGAACGGATCGCTGAGATGAGAAGGCAGGTTGATGAAGTTAAAACGGTGAGTTAAATTACTCCCTTATATTTATTTGTAATTTTTGGTAATTCAGATATTCATGTAGATTTCAGTGATTCTAGGTGATGGCTGCCAATGTAGAGGCTATTCTAGATCGTGGTGATCGATTGGATAACATTCAGAGAAGAACGGATGAACTTCAAGCATCGGTAAGTGCGAGTTAATTTTTAGGAGTCAAAAAAGACAATATAATATCGAAAGTTTTTCCTATAGGGTAATGATAGTATTTTCCAGTCTGCAAACTTTAAGCTCACTGCGCATCGTGTGCAGCGCAAGATGTGCATTTTAAATGCAAAGTGGACAATTATTACAGTATTTGCCTCTATTCTAGGAATCACTGTCGTCGTTCTCATAATTCTTGATGCATGTGGTGTGTTTGATAAAAAGTGATGTAGTTTATACTGGTATATTAACTCCTATATCACTCATCTAAACTTTTCAATTAGATTCTATTTCTAACAAATATAGGCTTAATATAATATTTAGATAGCTGTACTTAATCTTGCTTTAAAACTCAACCTGTAGCTATAAATTACAGATTCCATGTTGGTACAGCTATATAACAATTCTCTTCTATACTATCATTTACTTTGCTCATTTACATCCTACTATTGCGCGAAGGTCAAATTGTAATATATTTCCATGTATGCATCGTCGTGTTTGTTAATGTTCAGGTGGTGAACACATAAATGATTGTAAATGTCACACTACGTATAACGTACATTTTATGTAGTGTTTATACATCTGAGTGATTAAAGAAAACAGCAAAAATTTGGTTTCTTGCCAGGGTACCACTGTCCAGGTTGCGTGACTGTTGTTCGCCTCATCATCTCAATGTATCGTAATTGTGAGACCAATTCCTCAAATACCTTAAAAATATTCATTAGGAAATCCGGTGGAGGTACACATAGAAATAAGTTACCTCGACTATATTCATGTTCTTAATAGCACTTGTTTCCGCAAATGAACATTGAAGTTGGGCCGAGAGGACGTTACCCTCCTCAGGTGACACTTCTCTGTAGTCGGCATCACATTTGGATCCCACAAGAACACGTGGTACCTGAGAATTAAGACGATTTTATAAAGTATAGAAGTGGTTTTCGATTGAATTGGTATGATGAATGATCCCTACTGAGTGGGTACCACGCCTATTGGCTATTTGAGAGAATAGAGATAGAGCATGCTCGAACGACCGTCGACTTCCCACGGAGTAGACAATCATAAATGCATCTGCGGAGTCAATGTATCGTGTGAGCATATCCGTTACCAACTCCTTTAAATAACACTGCAGTTGTTATGAAATAAAGGTTTTTGAATTGTCTACGGAAAATATGAAGTAGTTTCTGCAGTTTAGAAAAATAAATATTCATGAATATTTGACATATAACTATTTAAGTCTACTACCTTTCCCGCAGTATCAAGTATTTCAAGATGAGCAACCATTCCATTGTATGGTATCGACTTCTTAAATGTATCCTCAATTGTTGGATCGTAGGTTTTTACGATTTCATCAGAGACGAAGCGTTTTATCTAAGAGTCATGTATCATCTTTCTTAGTGCCTTTATTTGGTTTTCATATTTCAACTTCGCATATTGTCATGTTTTGAGTGGCATTTAATTATGACTTACCAAGGCAGTTTTCCCACATGCTGAGGAACCCATAACAGCTATTCGGTATTGATGCTTCATCGACTGAGCAGAGCAACTACACTAAGGATTCTGTTAATACGCAGTAGAGAATAAGTGACACTACACGATACCATGAATATTTAATGATCTAGCATATTATGTAGTGATCTGATTATAATTTTATGTAAGAAAAAGTATTTGCGTCTGGTTTTTAATACAAACTTTCCGGTCTTAACTGAACGTAATTACAAAAAAATATAAAGCACTATTTAAACCTACACTAAAATGCAGAGAGAATTAAAAAGGAAAACTAATAAGATGTACGTTAAAAAAATCTATTGTCGGTTATAACCAAATGGAGGTCGACAAGCGATCCGATCGATGGGATACGGATCAGAACAGCTCCCAACTAATCGGAATTATTAGGGTCGCGACCGGCGGAAACAAGTCAAGGAAAGGAAGAAGATAACACTTGTAGATTTCATCTCTTAGTCTCACCCTTTTTCAATTTGATTTAGATGATTTTATTTTTAGGTACTTTTAAGAAACAAAAGTAAGGAAAATGTTTGCTGTTTGGACGAAATCATTACAAAGCAAAGTAATAGAAGAATTTTTATGAAGACTATGATTACATTAATTTAAATCCTATAAATCACCTCCCAGTTTCAAAATAGCAAGAATAGATGAGCACCTCCAAAGCCAATCCAGCAACCTTTTTAAAAATGTATGAAAGAATGGAAAGTTTGTATATTGAGTCTGATAAATGTCATTATTTTCCAACCTCGGTATGATTCCATCAAGTTTCACGATCGGCTAGTATTGCTACCGAGTAACTCG